>PVHY01004890.1:0-88724 GCA_004024945.1 Uropsilus gracilis
TTGAGGGTTCCCCAAGCTCACCCCCCTCCCCCCCACCCCGCCATGAGCTCCCACCACTGCCCTTGACACATCACCGTCATCTGCTTCTAGTTAATGAGAAAGAACACTTCTTTCCCTCATCCTGTTTATTAGGGAGGTGGGAGTTCGCTGAACTATTCTTGCAGCTCTACTGTACACAAAAGAAATGTGCAAAATCAACAGTTGATGGTAAAGGGGGGGGGAAACCTACTAGAGATGCAGCACCTGAGAACTTACCAATTTCCAAAGTCAACCCTCCTGAAACTGCTGACCTGCCAACAGCAAAGCCAGCTTGGAAACGACGCTGTGGCTTTGTCAGAGCTGAGAAAAGTCAAGTGTCTGGAGAGATAAAGGAGACTGAGGAGGACTGGACCCCCTTCCCCGCTTGTTGGGGTGTGTGCAGGTTTCCAGATCAGCACCTTCCCAAACCACCAGCTTGAACACTCCGGACAAAACACATTTCATTAAAGTAGATTTCCGTTCTGATTGCCGTCTCTCATACAACTTCTCTGGCTTTCTTTTTATTCTTTGGTACCTTTGAAACAGGTCGTTTAATCTTTTGTTTCATGGGTGGTGGCCACTGCAGACACAGAGGCAAGAAGGGATGATGCTAATTGGACTGTCTGCCTCCGACAGAGAGGTGAGCAATGGCCTCACTGTTCAGACTGATGGCGGCACCCACCTGGCTGAATCACTGCTGCGGAATTTATGGTGCCATCAATAAAGGCTGCCTCTTCTCCCATTAACATAATTAAGACAACGAACTATTTTGGAGACAGGAAGAAAGAGGATCTACACTCAGGATTCAGAGAGCAGTGAATGGCATTAAAGTTGCATTAATCCATGTGTAAATAACTGACCCCGGCTGGGCCTTTAGAACCCTGAAATGAATGGTGCTTCTGCAGAAAGGCAGTGGGCCCCCAGAAAGAGCAGAAAGAGAAAGGCCCTTCCCCCCACCAGGAAACACAGCAAAGCCTCTGCAAAGAGGCTTGAGCAATTTTCTTCAAAGAAACATCAATTAACTTAACCTGGAGAACTATCTCCATAATATTCTGCCCTTAGACTGGCAACCCCTCCCAGTGCAAACAAGCGGGGAAGAAAGGCCACCCCCTGAGACGGATCTATGTAATCCCCTCTGAAAACCAGGGGAAGTCCACGAATCCAACCTTACAAACCCAGGGTTAGACTCACTCACACCACCAAAGCTCTCTTTACTGAACAGGCTAGAATACCCCCTTGATTCTTTTTTCATATCCGTCTCAAGGTGCTTAGAACCAAAGCGGGGGATGTGCCACCCCAAAATATGCCCCTTTAGTACAAGGAACATCTTTGAACTGATTATTTCTTAAGAAATGGCAGACAAAGGAAAACCTCCTGAAAACAGAGATGTTATCCTCTTGTAAGAAACACTTTTAGGGCCAGGCGTGGTGGCATGTGCCTTTAATCCCAGCCTAGGAAGGGAGGCTGAGGCTAGGAATCTCTTGAATCCATGGGTTTGAGACCCACCCCTGACAACATAGCGAGACCTAGTCGCAAAAAAATAGCTGGGCATGGTGGCCCATGCCTATAATCCTAGCTACTGGGAGGCTGAGGCTGGGGATCACCTGAGTCCATGGGATCCCAGATCCAATCCAGGATCGGGACTACTCAGGGATCTGATCCTGATTGGGACAACCCAGGGTAACATCGTGAGACCTAGTCTCAAAAAAAAAGAAAAAAGGGGGGGTGGGGGAGAAACATTTTTACAAAGAAACATTTTTATTTATAAGAGAAGTCTCATTTGTAAGGGCATCCGCTCAGTATCAGGAAGACGACCAAATCTCTAGCACTGTGGTCAAGGGAGAAGGTCTTGGCTTAAATCTGTACATGAGCCCATCCCTCATTCACTGCATCCTTCCTAACAGCCCCCTAGACATAGGTGTCTTGACGACTCTTGTCGTTAGAGCTGGTATCGAAGATGGAGGTTCTACACCGTGTCTTTGTCAGAGCTGGAAGAAGTAACTCCATTTGGGAGTTATTACTCAGTTCTCCTGCATATGTAGAAGGTGGACATATTATTCAACATTTGTTTTTCTCCTGCTAATCTGTCTTTATTATCAGGGGACGAGTGGCCTCAGTTAAGAATTTAGGAAGGCAGAAAGGAATTATTTTTGTCCCCAATAGTTCATAAGAAAAGGTATCCATTGAGAGATTTTGGAGAGTTTGAAATAACTCTTTTTTCAAGACGGTATCTAAAGAGCTATCTCTGTTGAAATCAATCCTCAGAACCCCAGACTTCAGCTTGCAAGAGAGCGAGCGAGAGCTGATAGCTGAGCTTCACCTCTGTATGTACTTGACCAAGACCATCCCTCCAAGACTCGCTTTCTCCACCATCAAGTAGGGAAAGGAAGAACTCCACCCACCTAGGTTTTCTGGTGAGCTTTAAATGAGAGTGTAAAATGAGTCCGGCGTCCAGGTGGTTGGCTGCCTTTGCAACCACCACTTGTCTTCACTTGTTTGAGTCCTTATCATGAGAGCACAGTGTGTGGCACCTGGGTGCTCCCTTCCAGCGCTACTGGCAAGAGCTGGATGACATTAAAAACAAAATGTGGGGAGAAGAGCTAGAGGTCAACACCTAAGAATGGGTGACCCTGAATACCCCCAGTTCTGCCTTGATGGGGGCACTGTTTTCAGGGTAAACCCTGGCTCTTCTGACACCTTTCAGAAAAGTACCCCCTTATAAAGAGAAGCTTAAGCACAACAACGTTCATCGCTGTGCGTACCAATGGATCCTAGAAATTTAGCCTAGTAAAATAATTCCACAGAGCATCAAAAATGCTCTATATGTAAACATCCATTCCATCATCAGCTATAAAGTAAGTCGAGAGAGGAAACATAACTCGCTACCACTAGTAGTTGAGGATCTACTGGGATCTGGGAGCACGCAGTGTGTGAAGTGTGCATGGTTGAGCTGCTGTTCTTTCCCTTCCATCAGGCGGTGACTGCGTAGGGGTGTGTGTGTGTGTGTGTGTAGCTGTATAGGGGGCGTGGGGTGTGTGTGTGTCTGTGTGTGTGTCTACAAGGGATCAGCAAACTGCATCCATGAAGTAAGTCTCTGCTTTGATGGACAATCTAACTCTTTGGACATACATTCAATCCGCACTAAGCCTGCATCAGCAACAATGGTGGAGCTAAATAGTTATACCAAGAGACCCACGATTGAAAATACTTATCTGACCTTTCAGAGAATAAGTCTGCTGAACCTGCCCTAAGCTATGCATGTATTTCTTTTAATTTTTATATCTATTCATTATTGAACTTTAAAACAATTTACATCTTCATTTCAGCGAACATGCCTGCTTTGAAATGCAATCAGCAAGGTGTGGACGTATCGTTTTCACCCCATATACACAAAGTATAATGTATGGCTATTACTTTCTTGCTGATTTAGAAGGTGTAAAATGGAGTGTCAAGATGGATTTTTGCATTTATTTGATTGAGACAATTTAAACAATTCTGTGAGAAATCGCAGACATTTAATTATCTCAGCAAGCTTTCCTCTCAAAGTATGAATTTGCCTGACATATCCCTGATAGATGGCTGTGTGCAGGGTCTCCTCAGGTCAGGAGCCTCATCCCCTGGGGGCAGCCTAATTAACTCCGCCACGTGTGTTTTCACCATAGTCTGGATCCCCAAACTCTCAGCTGCTCTGTGGAATCAGATGTGCCTTCTGGGAGGGCTCAGACTCCACTGCTCTAGATCCTCCTACCATCTGAATCTAGAAGGGTGACGTTTAGACAGAATCCCCTAGCAAATCCATGTAGGAATCCATATGGAACTGCAACTACAACCCTCTGTATGTCAAGTTCATTTTTTTTTTTTTAGACTAGGTCTCCCTTTGTTGCCCGTGGTACCACGGACTCAAGCAATCCCCAGCCTCAGCTTCCCAGGCAGCTAGGATTACAGGTATACACCACCCCACCCAGCTATTTTTTGGGACTAGGTCTCGCTGTGTTGCCCGGCGGGACTCGAACCACGATCCCCAGACCCTGCCGTGACTCCATAATCTGTCGCTTACAAGCACACACTGCCGTGCCCGGCCAGCCCCCCTTGTTTTCACAGTCCACCACCATGGCAGCCTCATCTCCCTCCAAAGCCAGGACAGTCCAAATACCGAACTGCCAGCAACTTTGCCACTGCTCTCTCTCCAGGACTTCATCTCTGGTTTAATCCAGCTCCTGACCCCCCACCCCTAAACCTGGCAGCTCAGTTTACCTGGAGATAAAGAGAATGTGCTAAATGGTCTCTTTACAATTGTGACTGCGAAATCTTAAGTGCCCCCCCCCCCCCCCCCGCCGGTGGTGAGTGGCAATCCTACCTCCTTCTTCCGCTCCAAGAACTCATGGCCTCCTTCACCTGGGGCTCTCCTGCAATCTCCAGGGCCTGCTCCCCTCACTTCTGCCTGCCCTTCTGCTACAGTGGACAAACTATCCACTCCCAGAACTGACTACGCCTCTTCCTGCGCACTGGGTCCTTGCTCATCTACTCCACTTCCTGCAGTCAGCAACTCCCCGGCCCCTAACCTTCACATCAGTCTTCCAAAACCTGAAGAAACCAAAGCTCTCAATTCCAGCTGTTCCTCCAGCTTCCACCCAATTTTCTGCTACCCTTTTATACTGAAAGGCATTGAATAAGCTATCATACCACATCAACACTGCCTTTTGATTGTCTACTCCAATCAGGCCTTGACAAAATCAGATCCAATCATCCATTCCCAGCCCATCAGCAGCAACTCGGCACAGCCGACAACTTCTTCCTCCCCAAACCCCCTCTGAGCATGACCACCCAGACACCACACTTCTCGGTTTCTCTCCTACTCTGCTGGCTGACCCAGCAGTGCTGGATCCTTCTCTCCTGGTATCTAAATACCGGCGAATCCCAGGACTGAGTCCTTGGGCCACTTTCCCTTCGAAGTCACTCCCGTGAGGAGCATTCCTATTGCACAGTTTTGAACACTCTCGGTGTTGAAGCTCAACAAAATCTGTACCTGACTCACTCCAGCCTCAGACTTCTGCACCCAGCTGCCGCCATCCTCGCTGCTGGGTGGGTAGCTCAACCCTAAGAGTTTGAGATGCAGCCAAGTCTGAAGGCATGGTGTTCACAAATGTCTTGCATCTGCTCTCCCCGTAACCTCTCAGGAAAGGGGAACGGTAGTCTGTTACACTGGCGGCTCTCCATAGCGTGGCTTCCCGAAATTCACACTCTCGGAGCTCCTCCTCTTCAATCTGGGCTGAAGATGTGGCTTGCATGGATCAACAGCATGGATGTGACACTGTGCCAGTCTGTGGGCTAAACCTTCAGAAGGCTTATCAGCATCCACATTTGTCCTCTTGGGAACTTCAAGTCACCATGCAAGAAGTCGGACTACCCAGCTGAACACACCATGTGGGAAGTGCAAAGATTTCAAGGAAAGAGACAGACTCCACTATTCCAGCCAAGTCCCGCCCACATCAGACCCATTGGCTGATGACAGGCATGTAAGTGACTACTGGCAAGGCTGGGAGAACAACCTCCCAGAAGAATGGGGTATACTACAAAACAAAGAAAACAGCTATTATCCGAAGCCAGAACATTTGGGGTGGTTAGTTCCTCAGCAACAGATAACGAAACACACGGGAACAACTATCTCAGCTGCTCAGGTCAAAACCTAGTCATTCTTCATTGCTTTCTCTGATTTGCTACTTTCAACACATAAGCAAATGAGATAAACATGTCCTCTGAAACTCAACTACAACCTGCCCTGGCCACAGCACCACTCCCCTCCTCCCTATTCCTAGTCAGACGCCTGCTACCAACACCCCGATCACCCCTGGCCCACACCGATCATCCTCAGAGTATTTCAGAAAGAGCAAATGTTACATTTCCCTGATATCCTACTGGTTATCTAAAAGAAAACCTTTTTCAGTCCACAGTTTGCTACTTACTGGGAAGTAGTTGTTATTCAAAAATCAAGAGGAAATTTGACAAGCTGAAATACTGGTGAGAGGAAAAGACTGTGGCCCCAGAAATGCAAAGCAATCACACCCCAATAAAATATAGGAAATGCAGTTCTTAAAGCTTCTTCATTGTAAAACAAGAAAGCCAGGTGTGAAGTCTCTGAGACACTCAGCCTGCTAAAATAGAGTTTCCTCAAGGTCGTATTGCTTCTTCACATCTGACCTGGCCAATTTCAGTTACTCTAACAGTCGGCTTCCTGTATCATCTGTGGTTCTACCTCAGTGTTTTACAAACATTTGGAAAAAATGATTCACAATGAGCACTATGACCCAGTACACATGATCATAGAACTAAAATATTTCATTACAGTCACAATGATGTTTATATTGTATTTTAATTTTTTAGTGATCTAAAAATGATAATCTAACTCACCGAGTTTTTTTACCACCCACTTATGGGTCCTGCTCACAGTCTACAAACACTGATTTCAGATCACACTAGCGCACATTAATACCTACATTCCACCCACTGGATCTTAGCCCAAGCTCCAGTTGAATGGTCTACACAATTCACAGAATAAAAAAGAAGTGGATTTAGGAAAGGTAAGTATTTAATTGGTTCTTCTAGCAGAAAGTAGGTAAGACTCATACAGCCAGAAGACTGAAGTTAAGCAAAACATCATGTAGAGCAGGTTTTCATAGTTTGACAAAAAGGGTTGGAAGGTCTAAGCAGAAGGTTGCAAATGACAAGGTCAAAGAACGTTCTAGAAAAATCAGGTTCCCATAATATGGGCTTACCGTTTTGTAGCACACTCCCAGAACAGTGACACATTCATATTCAGACACATAAAAACTCATTCCAAAGAAAAGTTTTCTGTCGTCATTGAGGTTCCTAACTTCTTACTCCTCTAAATATTCTGTTACTATGTCACCTCCCCACCCCTCCACCCCCCACCTTCAAAAGAATCGCTCACCCCCTACCCCTTCCCTCTCTCTTCTCTGACCTCCAGTCCAGTCTGAGATGAGCCAAGTGCCCTCAAAGATGTCCCCACAAGCTGTGCCTCCAAAGCCAGTTTCAATCACATCCCATTCTTCTGCTGTGTCTTCAGAACCTAGCACTTCTATTCCCCAGCCCACCCTGTCTAAGATCAAGTCGGTCTTCCCTGGACAGCTGGTCCTCTACTATCCTCCGTAGTCCACCTGTGCAAGGCAGAGCTCCGTAAGAAAAAGAACGACAGTGCACTTACTGCGACATTAGCCCGGGCTAAGTCTCTGCGTGTGGCCCGGATTCTCAAACTGCGTTTCCAGGCAGATGTGAGAGCTGGACTATTTGGCAACGGAGTCCTGCTGGGCCAGACTCAAAGTCCAGGCACCTTCCACCACCTCAAATGCCCCAGTGACATCTCCAAATGAAACCACTGACTTAAGAATGAGAAAGGCTCGACTTTGCCTTCAGGGGTTATGAACTGGGTTCTCTTCAGGAGATTCCTCAACAAGAATCCTGGCTGAGCTCAGCACCAAGAGGAATTGGTTGTGCTCTTACCAGCCAGGAGGTCTTTACGCTTGGACAGTGTGATGGGCCCCCCACAAGGTTAGCCTTTGGGGACTGTTTAAGCTAATGAGTCAGCAGTTTGTGGCCTCACTTCTGACTCTGTTTCCCTTCTTTCTCGGGTTTAATCTCATGGCCCATGTACCTATCTCTATCCGTTACCTTTAACCTTTCCTAGAACACAGCAGGAAACAGAAGTCTACCTTGGGTTTTCCTTGTCACCTCCTTGTCACCTCCTTGTCACCTGCTTTTCTGTTGCTCTCCTTGCCCTTGAGCACAGCAGTTGCTCCAGAAAATCAAATACAAGGTTCATACTCTCAGTATTATACAGAATAATAGCCTTACTGGCTATACCTGGAACATCGGCCCGTGACTGTGATTCCCCTGTCCTCTACTTTCCCAGCCTCACCAGAGTGAAGAGATGATGCGGCAGAGGCTGGGGAAGGGGGCAGACAGCACCAACCAACTGGCCATGCACTCAGAGGGATATGCCAACCTACCTTTGTCAGATCCATCCCAAGCTTGAGCTGTGAAATGAGATGAAGAATTACACTACGCTGGTCCTCCATGACGCCCAGTTCTGTCTCCTCCTTATCTTCAGTGTCGCTTCTCTCATCTTCGGACAAGACCAATTCAGGGCCTGAGTTTGGCTAAAGAGAAGATCAATACAAATCATCGGCTGGTCCCGAAGTCAGAAGTGCAGCATGTGAACCTCTAAGCTTACCAATGACAGGAGCTCACCTACTCTCCCAGCCCCCACCCCCAAAGATTTACCTATAAATGAATCCTTTTTGCTATGAGGCAGGAGACGTCTTGGGGATGCAGGACATTTGTCCTTTCGTTTTTCCTAATAGCCCCTAAAGCTCTCACCTAAGAATGTTCCCTAACCCACACACCAAAAAAAGCTTCCTCTTCTTCAAAAAACTAATATATGTACATATATGGCTCTAGATTCCCTTGTGCTGACTTTTCCCAGTTTCTCTTGTATCAGCTTGCATAGCCCGGATACTTTATATCTAATGTAAATTTTCCTGCTTATAAGTGAAAGTCAGATACCCTTGGGACTGAGTGAAATTACCTTATTCATGGGGAAAATCTCTCTGAGGCTATTTCTGCTTACATCAATTAATAGCACCATAGCAGGTGTAAAAGGCTCAGAGTTGACATTAACTTAGGGAGAACGATGGAAACTTAAGGCAAAACTTTGAAATTTGATGATAATGCTGAGCTTCGTGGTCACCAACTGGCCCTGTTCTCCTCGATGCAAGTTATTCCTTCAAGGGTTTGATTCCAATTTTTCAAACTGCAGCGAAGACAGGCAAGTCAATAAACAACACATGTGAGGGGGCTTGAATAGCACTTTTCCAGTACCCACATCTTGGGCACTCCGCCTGTAATGCAAAGTTGCCTGGGAATGCTGCTGAAAGCAGTAACCCCGCTGGGCACAGTGGCACATGCCTTTAAGCGCAAGCCTATGGAGCATGGCTGGGACGGGGAATCGCTTGAGTTTGCAGGTTCGAGACCCGCCTGGGACAACATAGCAAGACCTAGTTTCAAAACATAGCTGGGTGTGGTGGCAGCTACCTGGGAAGTTGAGGCAGGGGAGTGCTTGAGTCTGTAGTACCCTGGGCAATGTAAGCCGGCAGCATTTCTCCAGGCAAAAATAGTGAGACCTAGTCTCAAAAAAAAAAAAAAAAAAAGAAAGAAAGTAGTAAATCCCTCTCCACAGATCCACGTGTATCTGTGTTCTTACATTTCATGCTTGGAGGCAAGCACTCAACTCGAAGCAATGTACAACTGCTTCCGATTACTCATGACATGTCCCATGTAATGACCTTCCTAGGCAGCACTGCAGGAGCTCACCGCTGGAGAGGTGTTCACCATGAAAGGACACGTTTGCCCACATGCCTGCGTAAACTAGCAACTTAGAAACCACAGTGCTGTGCACCATTTGTAAACCAAAAAGATCATTGCAAACGAGATTAAAAAAAAACCTCTCTCGTTAACCGTCCCTAAAAAACTTGGGACTGATTTACTGCAATGACCTTCTGAGACTGCAGTGGCGCCGCTGGCTTCCCTAAATCAGAGATAGTGACCACCTGCCTACACTGCCCATTTCTCAATTACTCTTAAACTTTAAAATGTTAATTGTCTCTCAGGTTTGTTTGTCTTCTTTAAAATTCAACAGGCCCTTGCCCTGTGTCCCTATGAATACCCCTTTCTTCTGTTAATAAAGTTGTCTCACGGTCTATACTTCCCTCTGACCCCCGGCTGTGGCTGGGTAAATCTCTTCTCGTAAATTCTTTCTCGTACCTTGCGTCTGGTGGCCAACACCACAGTATTCAGAAGTGTCCTATGTAATCGCATGTGTAATTGTAAGTAATGTAATCTAACATGCAAGGTAATTTTACTGATCATCCAGCCTTCCACATATGTGCTGATCACATCTCACCAACACTCCACCCTGAGAAGAACATTCCTGGGAGAGGCATTTCAAAATTCCAACTGAGACAGACATCTTCCATAGATATACCTCTCAAGTGATTCTCAAAACACCACTGAATAACCCCAATCCTGGAGACGGGGGCCTTGCCCCAGTCAGTGTCAGATTCTTCTCCACTTTGTGTCATGCGGTTCCCTAGCCCCACAGTCAACATGTGACGGCCGCTATTACAGACCAGACTGGGCTCATGCTGTGAAATGAGGACAACTTCATTTCACTATCTTATCTGCCTCCAGAACACTGGCGACAGAACACACATGACTACCTCTGGAGAGTGATAGCGTCGCCACTCCTCCAATGTTTACCTAAGGAAACATTCCTTAGGAGATAGCAGCCAATTTGTGAGTGATCCCCCTGCCCTCAGTCATCTCACAGGAACCAATATGTTAACCAATTTTATTGCACCCTCACCATTTGCCTTCCTGTGAAATTCATAGTGAATTGTGCTTTGTACTCTCTAAATACCCCCTTCCTTTATGAATAAGTTTGTTGTCTGGTGCATGCTCCCAGACGACCCTTAGCTTGCTGTAGCTAAGCAATCTCTATTGTTGTCCTTCCTTGGACCCTGCATCCAGTTCTCAACAAACGTGTATGGTGGGACAGCACTGGCAAGTTGCTTTTCTAGAAACAGTAAACCACTGAGGACTCCTGATCCCAACCTATTTCAGAGATGACTAAGCTGAGGGAAACGGGGGATAGGAGGCTACCCTGATTCTGTGCTGGAACATCAGGGACAAGAGCTCAGCATTTAGTCAGCACCCGAGGTCACCCTGCCTTCATCTCACTGACACCCCATCCGCTGCACCTGCAGTCACCAGGGCCACGGCCGTTATGAGCCTGGACAGCTAAAGCTAGGAGAGCAGGGCTGCCTGCCTACCCTCCTGTCTCTCCCTCCTCTGGATTTTAAGGTGGGTGGCTGTCTCACTTCCCTGTGACTGTTCAGTCAGATGTCTCTGAAGCCAGAGCTGTTAGAGGCACCACCTTCCAAGGGCAAAGGGGCTGCAGTCACTGCTTCCTCTGAGTGGTCTGGCAGCTGTCACCTGTAATAACCAGCTTCCCCTGACCAGGGCAGCATGGGGTGTGGGGCAAGCCTGGGCCTCTTGCTTTGGAGGAAATAATGACCAAGAAAAACAAATGGAAGCTACCATCTTGCATCCAGGGGGCCCAGGAGGGAGACGGAGCCCTTAAGCATCTCCATGAAAAAGGTTGCTGCAGCTTGAGTGCAATTACTCCTGCTTGAAATGAGTTGTTCTCCCAAAGCCCTGATTGCAAACTAAACAAATCAATAGCTCAAGTGAGGCTGCCAAGAGCTTTCTGAAGCAAAGAACGGAATGGCTGCTTCTTCTGAAAATGTGATTTCCCATATGCCCAAAAGCCAGGGTATGGAGAAATCTCTTTCCTTCCCCCTCATCAACATACTTGTATGATGTGTTTACAGACCTCCTGGGAATAGACCTCCCTTTGCTGCCTTACTTGAAAATTAAGCCCAGTTGTCCCTGACTTCTGGTAGCCAAGCAGCTTCCATGAGACCCTAACACTAAGGCCATACATCAACATGAACACAGACTCTCCTGAGCTTCCCACTTCAACTGGCACTGCATCTCCTATGTCCACTAACGCCTCTCAGACACTGGCTCCAGCAGAGAGGATCAGGCTGTTGCACAGGCCTCAGAAGCTGACTCACTCCACCAAGACTGGTGGCCAGAGCTCCTAGGGGCCCTGCAGCGCTACCAAGGAAAGAGAGGCTACGGGGGTAGCTGGACACACACTCCCCCGTTGGCAGGCAGCTTAGAAAACTATGCCCAGGAGCCAAACACAGGCCTGGCAATATTTCTGCCTCCCACAGTTTCTGAGAACTTGCCATTTTTCTTATTTGTGATTTGCAAAAAAACTTCTATTCAACTTCAAGTAAATAATTCAGGTTAAAAAGGCAAAGAGTTGGTTTCATTTATCACACTGTTGGTGAATGGCTAGGGGATGTGCCCACTCCACCCACCCCGGAGCTTGGTCCATAGGCAGAAGAGACAGATCCTCCTTTGTGGGTGTAAGATGAGGGATGTACATACAAGGTGGGAGCATTGAAGAGGCCCTAACAGCTTGAAAGAGGTCAATTGACAAAGTAAACACAAATCTGTCCAACATTCCCACAGCACTCACGGTAATAGCTCTGCAAGAAATGGGGGATTTGACGAACCAGACTTCGATTGATTGTAAAGAAGAAACACTTTTAGAGTCAAGGGTGGTCTTGAATCTGCTGCTCTGCTGTGTAACTGCAAACAATGCTCATCGTCACTGCCTCCACGTGCTGATTGATCTCCCTCATCAGGCCCCTGTGCCAGCCTCACTCTCCCTTCCTCTTTCAGAAAGTTTTGTTTTTCTCCCGTTTGCCAGAACCCCCTGATCTGTTGATTTCTACTTCTAAGGTCAGACGGAGACCAAAGGTGGCAGAACATTGTTCCTCCAAGGAAAACAGAACATGAGAAGTGGCTTTAGAATGTAGAGAACATTCCCAAGGCTTAAGGAAGAAGCATCTGCTGACCCCTGCCCACCAGGGATCTTTGTCCATGAGCCAGCCCAGCTATAGAAACGTGCCCAGACTTGAAGATAAAATGGAATTAGTTTTTAAAGAGAAGCAGGCATTGGAAAAGTGAGCTTTTCAATAAAAACAAAAATTATGACTCAATATTTCTACCACATGAGCACCTCAGGGCATATGGTGCGACCAAAAAAAAAAAAATCAAGTGACTCATGCCTATTAGCAAATGAGGGGAAAGGACAAATAAATCCAATGGATAAAAAAACCTTCAAAGGCAGGCGGCGGATTGGGGGGTTAGGGACACTCCTTGGTGACTCAGCAGTGATCTGAGCCCCACACAGGTTCTTAATTCGAATCCTGTGGATAATCCTATCCACCATGCTTGACATTTTATAAAATGCCACTGTGTTCTTGCCATTTGTGTAGAAAGTGTGCGTCTGGGCTTTCTTTGGAGAAGAACTGAAGGACATGCACCCTCAGTCGTGTTACTTTGGCAGGTGGATCATTGAGTTGAGGTCAACTTAGAACTTTCAGGCTCAAGAGAAATTTTGGCCACTCCCTTAACTACCTAGAAGAACAAAATTTGGGGTTATCTGCCAGAACTAGAATGTTAATGCAGACCAACACTTCTATCAGAGAAACTTCACTGTCAGGGTAAACCTCAAATTTCAGAGCACTTTGTCTCTGGCCTTCAAGACCCCACCTCTTTCCTTGAAGTTCCAGGTCCCTAGGCCAACTCCTAGCCCAGGACAGATATACCCTCATTATGCCCCACTGGCTTTAGACTCTACATGTAGATTCTCCAAATGATGCAATTGAATGTTTTCTTTTCTCCAACTAATGTGGTTGATTGCTTGATCAGTCTAAGAAGAACCTGGGCAGGAACCTGGAAGGGGAAACTCTATCTCCATTCCTATAATTCATTGCTGTCCCTGGGTTCTTAGGAGGACATCTGCCCTTGGGATGACCTCAGGCCTCTCCAGATCCAGAGGATCTGAGACTACATAAGAGATGAACCCAGGGTGGAAAAAGCAGATTGCAGCATCTGCAGATGTGACTCTGATATAGATATCAAAAACTTCTACGAAAGCAGGTCCCCGAAAAATCACCTCGTTCAGTCATCATGCTTTTCTCCACCTTACCAATGTTGTGACGGAGAGATCGAATATAACATTTTATGTTAGGACCTACTGTATTTCTCATCCAGGAGGAAGTGGAACATCCATGAGACTCTGGCCAGGGGCCAATCCAGAAGCAAGAGCATGACTTGTGGGTTCAACAGTCTACTCAATGGGGACACAGTGTAAGGGAAACAGTGAACTTTGCTTTCATCTGAGCATTTGAACAAAAATCTTAACACTTCAATACAAATGCAAATTCCAAGCAAATTGAAATTCCAATCTATTTTATTCAGTACACATGTGTGATTTAACTACAGTTTGGGTGAGTTCCAAGAAAACCATGAAACAGACATTTATCTTCACAGTCCATTTCCCTGCCACAGGCCTCTCACTCTACCCATGCCCCTTAGCCGACTCCCCCCCTTTTCAGCGTCGCACTCTTGCTTTGCCTTCCCCAGGGTGTGGGCATCCAACCCATCTGTCTTCACAATAATGCCACCTTCCTTGACTCTGTCCCTCTAGAGCAGGGACTCGCAGACACAGTTTGATCTATTAAAGCCCCCTTTTACATGTACGTGTCTAATAGCCTAGTCTCTTGGGTCAGAGGTGTAAATCCTTAGATGTGAGGTGGTAGGAGAGGGGAATATAAGGTGTCACTATCCAACCTTTATTTTTAAGGGCATTTTCACTGTTAGACAGGGAGCGCTTGCATGTCATGAGCCCCTCAATCACAGGCACAGTTGTGAGGGGTCTACTGTAGCAAGGATTAAGGCGAGCTCCCACAGTCATCTTTTGCCCAAGCAAACTAGCATCCTAGAAGAGATTTTACTAAGGTAGACAAAACCAACATTATGGAAAACATAACCCACTGGCTTCTAGTGATCGGCAATGATTCTGAAAATCCACCTGACCAAGGACAGGAGATAAAGTGAACAGAGAATGAAGATCAAGGTCTCTTCCATCAGTGAGCATATGGCAGTTGAATCATTTTTGAAACCTGGTACCTCTCCCCCGTACACTGTTGCCTGGGCATGGAGGCATGGGGGTGGACTGAGCCATCTAGAGGGACCTTGGTATTGGGCAACAAGAACCAAACACTGTCCAGACACTGCCTTCACAGGAAAATGGAAAAACCCATTCATGTCAAGAAGATAAATATCTGATATTCTGAGGGGCACAAAGAGGTGGGCAGTGAAGGGGGAGACCAAAATACCAGCTTCATATATATTTCAAATGTGAGAAATACCATGACAGACAGCACAAAGGAGTAACCAGGGAAAGACATATTCAGTGTTAACTTACTTCACAATCCCACAATTCCACAGAACATGCAATAACATATAACAATGGCCACCAGGGCAAGTGCACTCTTGTTCACGAGGGCACAAGTGCCAACAGAAGTTGGTTTACCAGAAAACTGGAGCTTCCAGAAACAAGTATGTAAAGGTGAGGTATGGAGAGAGCTTAGAGGACCAGACACTGGGATTACAGGAATGTGGAAGACATGACTACAGTAGGAAGAAAAAAATAAGAGATCTAAAGCATCAAAAGGTACAAATGTCCTGGGATCAAGTACTGGGCCAGTTTTTTCAGTTCTAACGGCAACAGCATTACCATGGATGGTGTTTATGGAATCCATGAAACTGAGGATTGCTCTCTAGTCAATATCCCTTTTACCTCTTTTTGTTTTAACTTCAATATTTACAAGGATATTGAACCAAATTTTCACAATCATTACTTGATCCTTGGAGAGTATCATCACATTAGTAATTATTCTGCATCCTTCAAAACCCCAACACAATCCCAAGGTCATGGAAACTGGCACAGCTGCATTGGAAGGTCCAGTCCAACGTGTTACACAAGCCAGTAACAGCAGCATAAGCTGGGGCAGACAAAGATGGCCGGTGAGCTGGGGATTTCTCTTGGCCTCTCTGTCACTCGTTTCCCTGCAAAGTTGTGTATCATGTGATTACCAAGAGCCAGACACGATCACATGCTTGGAAAAGCATTTCCCCTGAAGACACAAAGAGACATAGAGATCTGTCATATGGACGGAAAGCAGCCGCTTCAGATGACCTACTGTCCTTCCCACACTTCGCGTGGGTGGGATTTCTCTTCTGTGCCTGTCTCCGGTCCCCCAAAAGTAGGACATCTTTGTTGGGCAGGGCGTCTCTCGGTTGAGTGGATGGTCGTTCCCCTCCGGTCCCCGTCAGATGTCATGCCAAAGAGATTGAGGGCAGACACTCGTCACCCGATGGTGTCCTGTACAGCCGATGGCTCAGGGCCCTGCTGCAGGGCAGCTACTGAGGGTTCCTCGCACGTGCCAGCCTCTACATGGGGCCACAGCCAAAGCCAGGTGACCTCCTGTGCCCTGAAGGTCGCTGCTGGATTCCGGGTAGCTTATCTTGCCATCTGGAGGTAGGTACAATGAGGTCACTGTGGGGGGAGGGTACCCCGATGTTGAGAAGCTGGCTCTTTTCCTAAACAGGTTCAAGTTTCAAGCATGTCCACGCAGCAGGCTGGTCCCGGCTGCCATTTTGGAGACGCTGAGCTGGTGGCCACTGACGTCACAATCCTCGTGCCACCTCGCAGTGGGTGCGCTGGCCTTCTTGCTCTAACCACACATACACACACATTTACCACACTTGGCTCTCATAGACTGGAAGGACAGATGCTCTTCCTGAGCAAAGGGGCCGACCTGCAGAAAGGTTAATTTTAAATAAAACACACCCTGGAAGGTAGAGGGAAGTCGCTGCTGGGGAGGGGAGGGCGTGGGCGGGGGCATTCGTCATCGGCCAAGACAGTCAGGAGCGGTGGTGCCCGGAGACTTGCTGGACACCCGTGACCGAAGTCTCGGGGGGAGCACCGAGGGCAGCCGCTGCCCGGTTCTAATTTCCCCCAGATCCGCTTGGAGCCCATTTTTGAATGGATGAGGGAAAAAGAAAGGAACTGAGAGGAGCAAAGAAAACCCAAGGAAAGTACCACAAGGGAAAAGGGAAGTAGCAGCCGCAGCAGCCAAGGCAGGGAGAGGCCGCTGCGCTGGGAGCCAGCTGACCGCCACATGCGGGAGGGCAGGGGCCGCACACACGCTCGGGCCCTGGGGACCAGCAGGCTCGGCACCCAGCGGCCGGGGCTCTACCGAGTCTCCGTGAACAAAAGCCCAGCGTTTCCCACCCAAACCCCGCGCGGACTTAAAAAGGCCAAGGGTTCCGCAAGTCGCCCTGTGAGCGCAGGGCCGGGGGTCAGCCCGCCCTCTTCTGGCGTTGGGGCAGCAGCACAGGTCGCCTTTCCAAACCCAAAGGATCAAAGTCGCGAGAAGGAAAAGGAGGTCGTAGGAAGAGAACGCGACGACGGTCCTGGGAGGCGCCGCGCTCGCCCCACAGTGACAACCCTGACGTCAGTCCTGAAGCCGACACGTTCGCCCTGTCGGGTTCTGTCTCCTCACCTGCGAAAGGGAGATGGTGCTGCTGAGAGACCCAAAGCCAGGAAACCGGAACTCGCTAGGCCCAGGGCTCAGCACAGAGGGAAAAGCATAGCGAATGGCCGCTGCTCAGCTGCCGCGTGAGTGCAGGGTGGCACTGGAGGGCACCCCGCCTTGTGCTACCCCCCCGCGCCCCAGCAGCAGCCTCTGGAAGCTGCATGAGGTGCTGAGCTGTGCTCCTCTGCTAGGCTTCCCCGCAAGCAGGACACTGAGGATCCTGGGACTGGAAGGCCCGGACCTAGAGGCAGCACCACTTCCCAGCTCTGGGGCTGTGCTAGGAAGAGCGTCATAGAACTAAGGTGAAAAGAGCAAAGCAAGGGCCGCATGCAGACCTGGGAACCGCACGGGACAAATGCAGAGCAGAGAATCAGCGAGGACAAGTCAGCAACCAGCCTGGAGGACTGGCTGTGGTCTAGAGATGACAGAGCAGTGAGCCTGCTAGACACAGCTGGCCAGGCTCTCTGGAGGCCAGAGAAGATAGTAGAGAGACTCCTGTGAGACCTGAGTCCACCTTACTGGCCTCTAGGAGGGGGAAAAGCAATGGCTTGAGACACCCAGGAGGTAAGGGGGTTAAGGAGTATGGAGAGTAGACAGCGGACCTCAGAGACTTATCATCCCAGCCACCTTCAATGCCCCAAGTTGCAGAGGTGCAGTGACACTGACATTATATGGGTGGTCAAGGCCTGGCTTCCGCATTCGAGCTGATCCTCTGCTCGAGGAGGATGTGCGCCTTGTCCTTACTCCTCACCCTGGGTCTCTCCAGGAATTCCAACTTCAAGCCCACATCACAGGAACAGAAGAATGCCTCCTTCCTAGCAAGGGATGCTGAGTGGTTTGTGCAAGGACCAAGGACACTTGTCAAACTGCACCGCTGCTGCTGGAACAGGACTGTCAAATCTCTCTCGGTAAAGGAACATTGACTACTCAAGGCTGGCCGCTCAGGGTCCTGGATGATCTAGAAGACTGGCAGACTTAGAAGCCACCTCCACGATCAGGAAGGAGGACAGCTGTGATCCCTCAGTGCCATCACCCTCCGCAGAAGTGGAGGGTTGGGTGTGTTCTCAGCCCACCCCAAGCCAACCTCTTGGGTGACAGGACAATTGCCTAATTCAGGTTTTCATTCCAAGAATCCCCCACACAAAGTTTGTTTACCTAAGAGGCACTAAGAACATACTGAAACCCACTGAATGGCAGACTTCCAATGGGTGAGTTGCATGGCATGTAAACTCACTCAATAAAGCTGCCGTCAGCAACGTTAAAAAAATAAAGGCCATCTGAGGCAAAGCCAAAGAACAGGTCAGAAGCAACATCATGATTTGGGTGTCCTGAGCCTCGAGCAGAGATAGACAGACTCTGGGCTGAGGAATACCAGCAGCACTGAGGATAGGCAGCAGAGGAGGGGATGTTCCCACAGAAGGAACAAGGCCCTGGGAGGGCAATCTGCCAAGGTGGAGCCAACTGGCACATGACTTTGACACCATGACTGGAACCCACCCCTTGGAAAGCCTGTTTGACACCTGTTGGACATGGCCTGAACAATCTATGCACCGGTAATTCTGAAGTGTGTATCTCAAGTTCAGCCTCCTTCCTGAACTCTAGCTGTCTACCCAACATCTCCCCCTTAGCTCTCGGTGGCAGGCATGGTAACAGACTACCTAGGCATCCAAGTCCTACTCCCTGGGGTCTCGAATTTGTTACTTGGCATGACAGAAGAGGCTTTAAGATGTGCTTAAGAACCTTGAGAGGGGGAAATAACTGGGATTATCCAAGTAGAGCCAATATAATCACCAAAATCCCTAAAATCAGATCATCTTTCCTGGTCTTGGTCAGAAAAAGATGTGTCAATGGAATGATAACCAGAGAGACACACGGCCAGCTCTGAAGATGGAGGAGAGAATCTCAGTCAAAGCCTGTGGATGGCCTCAGGAAGCTGGACAAGGCAGGGTGACTGCTTCCGTCCTTTCAAAAAGGAAAGGGCCAAAGGGACACACCATCCTACCCAGTGAGTTTTTTTTTGTTTTTTTTTTTTTGAGACTAGATCTCACTGTTATTGCCTGTGGAACCGCAGGGCGCTCACATTGCCCAGGGCACCATAGACTCAAGCAATCCCCAGCCTCAGCTTCCCAGGTAGCTGGGATTATAGGCACATGCCACCAAGCCCAGCTATATATTTTTTGGAACTAGTCTCGCTATGTGCCCCCAGTGGGACTCGAACTGTGATCCCTGGCCCCGGCCACGGCTTCCTAGGCTGCCACTTACAGGTATGCGCCACCATGACCAGCAAGATCTTACTGGTATTGAACTTCTGACTACAGAACTCAAGGTAATACATCTGTGATGTTTTACACAAGTCTGTCACAGAAACTGATATGCTATTTAATAGGCATGGCAAATATAACATGGAAAACAGACATTTCAATTTTGGATCCTCTCCACGTCAGTAAATGCCAACCTTACTTTCCTAGTCACCTAGCCAAACTGGGGCATCATCACTAATGTCACTCTTGAACATGTTCTACGCCCTACAACCCCCCCCCCCCCAATTTCACAACATGCCCTAGGAATGATGCTCGGGAACGGATTGCTTCTCACATCCTCCACCACGCTGGCCCATGTCAGTGTCTTCCATCCCCTCCCACAGTATGTGTCCTCGCAGAGCCAGAAGGCATCGTAAATCATAAAGTAGACCATGTATTGTCAATACTCAGAACCTCCCCACTCCATTCAAAAGAAATCGCGAAGTCCTTACTGCAACCTAGGAGGCTTCTGTGATTTTTTTTTTTTTTTTTTTGGAGACTAGGTCTCACTATTTTTGCCTGTGGAACCGCAGGCTCTCGTTGTCTGGGGTACCACAGACTCAAGCTGTCCCCAGCCTCAGCTTCCCAGGTAGCTAGGATTACAAGCGCACACCACCACGCCCAGCTATTTTGTTGGGACTAGGTCTCGCTACGTGCCCCCGGCAGGACTCAAACGGCGATCCATGGCCCTGGCCATGGCTTCGTAGGCTACCACCTACAGGCACGCGCCACCATGCCCGGCCTAGGCTTCTGTGATCTTATTCCATTACTCTCACATCCTTCCCACCACCCTCCCTCCCCTCGTTCAGCCTACTCGGTCAGTACCTCACACCTCTGTGCTTCCTCCAGACCTGTGAATGGCTCACTCACATCTCCACTCAAATGTCACCAGACCATCACCTGTGCTGGCTCCATGCCCACCTCCACCCATCACTGTTCCCAGCTCTACTTCTCTCAGCTCTGATGAGCTCAACTCTACCCTATACTGATCAATCATCTGACAAGCTCCTCTTGTCAGCTTACGAGAATGTGCCTCATTCAGTGCCTTCGTTTCATCCATGTCTCTATCAACAAAAAGACTACTTGGTACTGGCACTTGAGTGAGTAGTAGTTGGAATCAATATTTAGGTTTCCCCCATGGAAATGAAGAACCATGGGTGACTTTCAGAAAGCTGAAGACTATAACCCAGGTTCCAAAAGAATGTGCAATGAATTAAGGAACGGGGTGACTGTAGACAAGGGAGACGGAACACTCAGACCATCCCGGAAGGTTCCTGTAACAAAAGTCACTGGGGTGGTGCAGGGAAAATGTTCTGCACCCCATTTTGAGTTTTGTTTGGTAGACAGATATGCAAGGCTCAGCCTGATGTCACAGGAATGACCTCAGTCCTCCTGGAACCTGCAGCCTTGCTGGTTTCCTTCCTGGTCCCCACTGACAGAAGACTGAAGAGTGAGCTACTCTGGAGGCCTAGAAATCATGGGCAAAACCTAAGGTTAAGGGGCAGGCACATAAAAAAGAAGCAAGCTGTGGCGGTGGCAGGTACAACCAGAAACAACGCTGACCAAAAACATCTGCACATGAAGCTCAATAAACCACAGGCAACACAGAACAATGAAGGTTTATCTAGAAAGGTAACACTGAATCACAGCTTACCTCTCCTCCTCTGTGACCCACATTCACCTTAAAAAAAAAAAAAAAAAAAAAAAGGCATTCCAACACCATCCTGGCTTCTGTGTCTGCTCACCATTCTCTTCACCCAGGCGTGAAGCCTGCAGCTCCAAACACCTCCCCACATCCCGGCCTCCAGACATCCACCTGCTATCCTCTTCTCTGCTATCCTACCAGTAGGCCGTGCTCCTTGTACCTCTCAGCATAGCTGTCTGCTCAGTTCTCTTCCTGTAAGGTGGTGTCCTGTATCAGACCACCATCACGTTCTTCCCCAAACACCCACTTCTCCATTCAAGCGACTTCCATGGAATCCCACTGCCCAGAGGAAACTACCCACTGAGCCCACATGCCCTCAACCTGACCCCTTATCCACATTCCCTCCTGCTCCTCAACTAAACTGCCTCCAGCCCAGACTGCATCCTGCACATGCACTTAATATCTGGACGAGCCTAATATGGCACCAGTCCCCTGTCGCTATTTCATCAACCAGAACTAAGTGAACTTTAGAATTCAGTTCCTCAGTGGCACAAGCCACTCATCAAAGGCCACAAGCAGCAAGCGGACACCTTGCGGATCAGTGCAGAAAGAAAGGGCTATCAGCCAGGGGACAGGACTGCCCTGCATTTTTGATGTCCTCCTCCTACTCTTTGCTACTGCTCCCCCCATTTGTTCTTCTCTGCAACATCACACCCCAGCCTCCATGCAAGTCCTGAGGGCCTCAGGCCAGGAGCTCTAGCCATCCCAGGATTGCTTCCCCTCCCCCTTTGCTGACACATGACTGCCCCACCCAGTTCCTCTTACCGTGGACCAGGGCGGGGCCTCCGGTTCATCCCCACTACAGCCATTCCTCTGCTTGAACAAGAAAAACAACTCGGATCAGATATACTTGAAGAGACAGAGAAATAAAGGCTATGAACACACCCATCACCTGCCCACAAAGAGCATGGATGGAAGTCTGATACAGAAGATGGTTGTAGATGAGAGCAAAGATGCATCAACAGAAAACACCGACAACATTTCTGACACCAGGGCTAGGCTCCTCACCCATAGACGCAGTCACAGCATGAGCAAGGAGATGCCCCCATCTCAATGGGGGAACAACTCCACAAAGAAATGTCAGTGGGAAATGCAGGCAACCACTCACACACCAGACCAAAAGGAGGTCCACTGACATGCTCAGAAAGGCCACTTGCCCTAAGGATATTCACAGAGAACTAATCAGCCTAGGTTTTGGTCCCCCAGGAATACAGAACTTCAACTAGGAGGACAGTGCTTCAGAAAGAACACAAGAGACCAATAGGCCAATCATCAACTAATAAAAGACGAGAAAGGAACTGGAGTGACCAGATATGTGACCAGGGGAAGGGGAGGAGGAAGGAGGGGGGAGGACCATGCCTGCAAACACGAGCTATGTAAGCAAACAATAAAATTTTAAAAGAATTTTTAGATACATATATATTATATATACACACACACAGGTCATTCTGAAGACCTGCAACTGAAGTGTAGAACAGCTTTACACACACCTTCCCCTCAGAGGCAGAGCAACGGCATGGTGTCCACGGGGAGTCAATGGCAAGCAAGTAATTCTACGCCTGGAAGTGCAAAGGAATTCTGAGCATGATCCGCTTCCCTCATCACCACCGTCACCACCAGTGCACACGAGGAATTCCGGCTTGCTGTGTCCACAGCTTAAATGATTATTGATTTATGCTTTGTGCTGGAGATGGATTCGCTGCTTCCGCAGTAGGCAGATGCCTTTATTCAGAAGGTAAACACAATGAGACTAAAGTCGATGGCACCGCGTTCCTCTTCCAGACTCTGCACATGATGCCACTAATTGCTGGATTGCTCTGCTTTTCCCACAAATTACGGATAATTGTGGGTCTGAAGTCTAAGGCAGGGGCAGACAAAACACCACCAAGCAACGGGGGGCTGTGGAGAGCGGGAGAAGTACGGAATCAGACCTAATAACATGTGGTCCTGGGACCTGCAGTCTCAGCCTCTCCGGGAACTTGATAGACAAACAGTCCAGGGCCTCATCCCAGACCTCAGCACGACACTCCCAGGAAAAGGTGTCCAGACCCCTGCGTACATTCCACTCTCATTTAACTGAAGCGTAATCTTTCTATGCTACAATGTGCAGTTCTCAGAACTGTGACTAATGTGTCACTTTTTAGCCATGGAAGTTCTGTGCATTCTTAATTTTTCATGTACACATCGGTGGTGTTAGTCATAGTTGCGCTGCTGTCAAACAGAGCTCTAGACCTCCTGTGCAACACTGAAACTTCATGCCCAACCAACCACACTCTGCTGCCGAGTGTTTACCAGGGACCGGGTTGCACACTCCTCTCTGAGAAGCCCTGCATCAGTGGTCTCTGACCCTGGGGGTGGTGATGAGGAGCGGAAAGCAGCAGGCATCTGGGGGTCTGAAACCCCATACAGACACAGGAGGTGTGTTTCAGGCCCCTCCTGATTCTAACCCCCTTCCTGAGTGCCCAGGGTGGAGAAGTCACTGCCAGGAAGAACCAAACACGGACAAATGCACTCCTTGACACAAAACTCTTGTAAGCACCAGCTGCAGAAGGCAGCGGTATTGCTCAACATTAGACCAGGTTCTGGACACTTCACTTGTTGGCACTAAACAGCTGGAAAACTATCCATTTAAATTGGAAGAGAACAATGCTTTTGCCTTGGTGGCCACACCAGAAGGTTGTTTAACGCTGATTTTGAATTTCATCCGCTATAATCGTGCATACCTCTTACCTGGAAATTTCTAGCTGATTTACTCCAGTGGACATTTGGGGAGGGTACGATAATACAAAGGGAATAACCAGGGGCATCGCAAACCACAGAGCAGTTTTGATTTACAAGTCATTAAAAGCAAGAGGCATTTACTGTTCTTTGCAGGCCAAAAGGGTTTGCATCATGAATAATGGAAAATGCAAAGTGCATTAAGAACTCTTCTGCAGATAATGGTCACTCCAGGCCACCACGCAGAACACACATTCATGTACTGGGCTTAAATCAATACACAATTGTATCCCATCGAGCCTTCAGGGACCCAAATCAGGCAAAAGTACTTTTTTTTTTTTTTTTACTTCCAGAAGCAGTGCCTGGACTTCTATCTCTGAGCTGACGTATGATACAATGAAGTACCTCAAACAGATCAACTGTTAGGAATTTCAGAACCACCCAAAGCTTGGGCAACTTTAGACATTTTGCTTTTCTTAAGAATGGCTCTGATATATGCCTATTATGACCCAGTTTCTGGAAATATTAACGAATCAAGGGGAAAGCAGTGGAAGAAAACAGGCTCCAGTGTTTTTCAGAAAAAAAGGAAAACCAAAACAAAACCACCACAGCTCTTAACTCTACAATGAGGAAGCACTAATAAACACTCCATTAAAGCTACAATCTCTAAAATCCCACTCAGTAACTTCTGGCTCAAATAGCAGGTGTTTTCTGTGCTTTTTAATTTGCATCAAGCATCCATTTTTATAGCCACTGTGACAGAATATTATAAGAAGGTTTCCCTGTACTTTCACTCAAATATATGAATTGATATTCAGAACCGAAGAAAGCAATGGTAGCAACTCATAGTTTTTAAAAATATTATTCCACTGCCATATTATCAAAATGAGGCTAACTATGTCTTCCACTTTGAAAACTGCCACATTATCATGTTCTAGTTTATCCTGCTTTAAAAAGCTATATTCAATGAAAACTTCAAGGGGAAATTTGTGAGACAGCAATCATGACCCACACTGTGTGGTGAGGACAATTAGTGATCAGAACTGTGGGATTATAATTTAGCCCAAAAGACAGTGAATGTTAAGGTATAAGTGAACTCAGGTAGGACAACAGTCTTCTCAACACTAAGAGTGTGTGTGTGTGTGTGCGTGTGTGTGTGTGTGTGTGTGTGTGTTAAACATCACTCTGATGCATCAAATTGCCATTTCTCGAAATAAAATTTCCTGTGACTCTCTAAGCTCCATTTTCTGTCACTTGGCTAGACATTTTGGCAGGATATTGTGCTCTTGGAACAGTAAGTCTTCATCCCATCCATAAAACATATCCCATTCATAAAACACTCCTCACACAAGGTTAACTGGATACTTTATCACACCATTCACAACCCAGTATCTTTGTAACTAAAAAAAACTTCTGTCCATACCTTTTAAGAAAACTGTTTATGCATCCTGCATAAAACTGCCTTGACAGCCAGTAAATCAGACCTTGGCTGGAGATGGAGGATTCAACCAGAACCAGTGAGTTTCTCTACATTATGACATCAGCCTCAGAGCACAGAGTAGGACCAGGGAGGAGCGTGGGGGTGGGGATACAGGTGTTTCATAGAGCCCACGCTCTAAATGTGAAGAAAATTTGGATTCTTCTAGAAGACATTTCTAGGAAGGATGAGTACACATATCACTTTGAGTTCATCCCTTGTACTTGCATTCCTCTCTACAAAACAGTTAATATAAAGCAAACAAGATGTCAATTCATCCCAGTGGATGTTCCTAGACATCATCACATAAAATTCTGGTGATTTGTGGAAGCTAACGCTAAAAGCTATGAAAGGATCTAAGGGGAGAATGAATCAACTGACTCAAGTGTATTCACCTGATAGGAAAAAATTTTAAAGTAGTGATGCCACTACGATTGTCTCCTCATCTCTTACCTCCAAGCTTGCAAACAAGAAGTGTTTGACAAAACACGTGCCCCATGCTGTGATGAACTTACTGACATATAAAAAGAATTCTAACAATTAAAAGGTCTAACAACCCAAATGAAAAATGTGCAAAGGCTGTGAACAAGATAATAGAGACAAGGGAAATAAAGATGGTTTATAAATGTAAAAATATTCTTAGCTTCCCTCATAATTATAAAAAAGAAATTAAGATGTTATTTCTCTTCTAAAAATAAAGGTAAAAAAATAGCTTGATATTCATTCCTAATGGCAAAACCACAGGCAAATCATTCACGCTTTGCTGCAGGAGTTTAAATTTGGCTCAGTCTTGGAGGACAACTTCGAATACTTGGCAAAATGTTAAATCCTCACATTTGTAGACTGAATCCCACTTAAATTCCGTGCCAGGCAGTTTCCCTACAAAAGATACATTTATATCAAGTGTGCAAAATATGTGTAAGATATTATTTGCAAAAGAAAAACTGGACAGCCTGATGTTCATTGTTAAATAAAATACTGACTAAATGAAGATGTACAAATCCATGAATTCCTATATATTCATGGGGTTCAATACTTTGGCACCATTAAAAGGAATAAAATCTCTACACACTGACATAGAAGATAGCTAAGATATATTGTTTTTTTGTTTTGTTTTGTTTTGTTTGAGACTTGGTCTCGCTATTTTTGCCTGCGGAACCACAGGTTCTTGTTGCCCAGGGTACCACAGACTCAAGCAATCCCCAGCCTCAGCTTCCCAGGTAGCTGGGATTACAGACACGAGCCACCGTCCCCAGCCAGAAGATAGCTAAGATATATTGCTAAATCAAAAATTAAGTCACATTATCTCATCTCTTCATTAGTGTTATTCCAACTGTGTAAAAATATTAAACATTAAATGCATGTATATGTGAGGTGCAAACCACCCCTCAGAAGAGACATAGTAATAACCTCTGCAGAAGGTAACACTGGAAGAATTCAAATGGTGGACTTTCACTCCTAACCATCTAAGTTGTAAGCTGCATTTTTATGCAATAATCATGGTTTTCTTTGTACAATGATTTTTTTTTCAAGTCCTCTCATTGTGAAGCTATCAATCATAAACTGTCAACGATGACTTCATGGTTTCATGTTTGCTCTAATTCTGAGGCTCTTGGGAGACAGTTTGGTGGTGAACAGGGGCAGACTGGGGGAAAGGAAGTTTGAAATGTTTCACTGTGTACAAAAAACAGTCACTTTTCTGCCAATAATGCACCCAGCTAAGTTGACTGCTTTCCTCAATGGGAGCAATTTTAATGACTCATTCTATTTCAAGGCAGACTTCCATGCCTTTACTTCCCCGGCAGATCTAATGTACGCAGTGAATGCCAACCAACTTACCTGCGGTGGCAGATTGGGTAATGGCCCAAAGATACCCAAGTCCTATCCCCCAGGACTGTCTGCTAGACTAGGCTACATTCTGATGGGGAACGACGGTTGCATGTGCAATTAAGATTGCTAATCAGCTGAGCTTCAAGTAGGGAGATGGGGGGGGTTACCAGGGAGGGCCTAATGTAACCCCAAGGTGCAAGATGTGTAAGAAGATGCAGAAGAGCGAAGTCACAGGGAAATACGACGATGAAAGCAGGGTCAAAGAGATGCTAAGGTCCCTGGCCTAGAAAATGAGGGAAGAGAGCCACAAGCCACGGAATGCAGGCAATCTCTCTGGAAGCAAGAAAAGTAAATGAAACTATTTTCCAGTGCTTCCAGAAAGGCAGGCAGTTCTCCCAACACCTCTGGTTTAGTGCCATGAAATCTGTATTATATTTCTAGCCTACAGGATGTAAGATTATAAATGTGCCATTTTCCGCTATTATATATTTGTGGCAATTTCTTACAGCAGTATGAGGAGACAACAGCAACCTGTATTGCTTTTATTTACTGACTCCCCCAACTTCCTCTGGTAGGCAAAACTGGAATACATTGACAATATTAGGCCACCTGAGCATCTCACCTTACAGCACATCTTGCTCCTTGGGGTTACATTAGGCCCTCCCTGGAAATCCCCATCATTTCCCTACTTCAAGCTCAGCTGATTAGCAACCTTAATTCCTCATGCAACCATAATTCCCCATTGGAATGTAGCCTAACCTAGCAGACAGTACTGGGGAATAGGAATTGGACATCTTTGGGTAATGGCCCGAAGATGTGACCTGGCCCACTGGTGGGCTGACTTCTTTTCAGAACTTCCTCAGAGAGAACCCAGACAAGACACTAGCAACAGAAGAGCCAGATCTGGAGTATCAAAATCCTATCAAAGCCAGGCACTGTGGCACATGCCTTTAATCCCAGCCTAGGATGGGAGGCTGAGACTGGGAATCGCTTGAGTCTGAGTTCGAGACCTGCCTGGGGCAACACAGTGAGACCTAGTCTCAAAAAATAGCTGGGCGTGGTGGTGCATGCCTGTAATCCCAGCTACCTGGGAGGCTGAGGCTGGGGATCGCTTGAGTCCATGGCACCCCAGGCAACAAGAGTCCGTGGTTTCTCAGGTAACATAGCGAGACCTAGTCTCTTAAAAAAAAAAAAATCAAAACAGCTACAACTGGAAAAGCCCTATTTGAGTTACTAATGAAAACCCTCCATAAACCATGTATCACCATTAATATATATCAATTTGTCATTATTTAGACCCAGACTACACTGCTGAAAGAAATGAATCTCACTTAAGGAAAATCCGTAACAGATACACTCAGGGGTTCCTCAACATGTTAGCTGTCTACAACATGGATAAGACAGGCTAAAAATTTTTTGTAAGGACTTACTACCAAGAAACTGCTTGTGCCAAGCACCGAGCTGAACACTTAACAATACATTATTGCATATAATTTTGCAGTAATTCCATCAGGAAATTACTATGTTCAAAGACTAGTGATAATTCACATGCCTTAAGGGTCTAACTCCAGTGGGGACATGAGAGTTTTCAGCCATATCCTTTCCACACATCAAGGGACAACTTAAACTGACATCTCTTCTAACCCAAATCGCTGAAGAGAAGACTAAGGATTTCCAGGGTTCTAGAAATCTCGGGTTCATTTAACCATACTTCTCTTTAACATGTCTCTGGGAATTCTGAAAACATTTTTAACTCATTTGAAGAGCTAAATTATCTAAAACAATCTCTCCCATTTTGTTATTATTTTAAAGCTTATATTCTATCCACTGCTTCTTCAAGGAATCTGTGTTCTCAAACCACAAGCTTGCTTTTGGGGGTGGAGGGCACTTTGATATTGACAAGAACTTTTTGAGAAGGCTCAGGAAGTGACTGTCAGGACATCCATCCTTCATGTGTGCAGGACACACAGATCTCCACTCACCTGGCTGAGAACTCTGATCTCAGAGTAATACCTAAAATAGGCAGGCATTTTCCCGTTATGAGAATCTGTATATAAGATTCCATCCTAAGTAAAGACTTTAGCTCTAAAAATTCATTCTAATAGAATTGGAAAAGACAGGTACACACAAAAATAGTCCCCCTTCTATTTCTTTTCTCAATTTAGCACATGAAATTGGGATTAGTCACCTATGAGAAAACTTTACATTCCTCCAAAGAGTTATTTTCTCCCGAGTTATACTTTGAAGCCATAACTATAAACTGGACCTGTGGTTTAGTACACAAACTATTAAAAGAAGATTGAAACTGAAACACATTTTCAAAAATAAATACCATCATCTATCAGTGCGGGTTCATTTCCAGAGTAATCCACAAAGCTCTTTTAAACTCACAATATGGATTAAAGTTGTGATTTGATACTCTTGCAATGTTAATTCAAAATAGCTTTAAGAAGCAAAGTTATATAATATCTTTATAAGGGAAAGCAAAGTCCTGATAATATGGAAGAAAAATTGAACAGAGAACACTCTTATGATTGTCACGACTGGGACACTATTCTCAGTTGTATTTAATTCCCCGAAAAGTTATGGTTTCTTTTTCCTTTATGGGGCTGTAGTTCCACCACTCTTCTCATACTTGTTATGAGGTCATTTGTGGGGATTATCATAGCCAATAAAGAGTCTCATATGTGACTTAGGGACAGTATGGGTGTGGGTGGTGAATAACACAGAAAAGGGACCCAAGCTTTAGGCAGAGATGGGAGCACACTGTCTCCAGAGGAGGAAGACGAGGGTGGTGACCAGGCATTGCATGACACATGATGGTATTCATCACCTCAGAGTCCACCCTCAAAGCCCCAGCTGCTGTAACATCTGTAAGGTAAAGAGAGAATGGACCCTGGTGATTTGGGAGAAGATGAACAGGCAGACAGCTGCTAGTGAAGACAGTTCATGTTAGAGAAGTTGTTTGTGTCCTACCCCTCATAGGGTATACCTTTAATCTCCAGTTCTCCGGTTCTGTTATACACACACACACACACACGCACACGCACACATGCACGCATGCATGCACGCACGCACACACACACACAGAGAGCTTTTCTGTTGAGCTGCTTGCATCTATGATTACCAAAAAAAATTTAAATTCACAATTATGATTTAGCACACAGTAAGCCCCTGCACGGCACAGCACTGTAATCCATCTAACAAAACTCAATTCCAATCACAAAAGGGATACAAGAACTCATTGATTAATTCAGGCCAAGCCCAAAGTATATATGAGAAAAGATTTTACTCTTTTATTCCATAGCATTCTTTCCCTGAGATCATAAATCTCTGAGCATTGACTTTCCATCTTCAGAAAGTAAACGTCATCTGAGGCAGCATATAAATCATCTTGAGAACCAGTTATTCATTGTGGGCAAATAAAAATGTAAGCCAGGCAGATGGTGAAAGCTCATTTGTACTGGAATAATTTCATGGGACTAGGCAGGTGAGGGGGAAAACGGAGGGAGTTGTGAAATTTGGGGCCATTTTATAAAGGGCAGAAAAAGATATCCCAACCAAGCCCGTTTCTACCTTGCTTTCATTTCCTCCCCTCAGGCTCTGATCTGACTCTCCCCCTTCAGGACAACAGGAATGACAGGAAGGCAAAGAGAAAAAAGGAAGAGAAAAGAACACCCATGCTGAATTCTGCAGTGCTTTAAGCCCTTTCCATTCACTAATTTCAAAGCACTGAATCCTTTGGGTACTTCTGTGGAGTAGGAGAGATTACACCACCCAGTGCGGATGTTTTTAATATGGCTCCAGCTCACAATCAGCGAATCCAAGGTGAATCCCTCCCAACACTCTGCCAGGTGTTTGTGTCACAAAGTCACACTGGTAGGGGGCAGGGAAGACAGAGGGTGACCTCTACTAAGACTTACTTATCCCAGGGCTGAACCCTATTACTAGCCCCAAGACACACCTCTGGTCCCTGAGAAGCTCTCTTTTATAAATGCAACAGCCATTCAACAAAAGAGAAACTTATCACCACAAAAAGAGGAAGCAGAAGAGAAACAAGATGGGAAGGTTGCATCAAGTCAAATTAATGCCCCACACTGCACAGGAAACTCTGCCGTGATGCTATGTCCTGGGGGAGCAAGCTACCTGTCGGAAACTATGCTCAAGAAGCCCTTGGAAACCCCCCCCCCCCACACACACACACACATACCCAGAGCTTATGTGGTGTGTGATGGTTATGTTTGCTGCTGATTTGTTAAGAAGGGAGGGTGGAAAAATCCCTTCTTCATGAGACAGAAAGGGAGGGCTTAGGCATGGGAGGTACAACAGCAGCAGTAGTTTAGACAACCACACAGAAATAACCTCACATCCCGGCCACTTCACAGATGGCTGTCTTAATTGCTAAGGGGAACAGGCAGACCTGCAGCAGTGTCGCCGGGACCTTATATCGCCTTGGCATCCCAATCTGGAGACACCACTTAGCTAGCTGCCACTCCCCTGCTTCTAATCTCAAGATACCGAAATAATTGCAATAGCTGTGAAGCTATGACCAGAATCAAACACCACAGGCTGTGTGGTTTAAGTAACAGGAATTTGTTTTCTCACAGTTCCAGAGGCTGGACGTCCACGATCTGTCATCATGATCAGATTCTGGGGAGCCTGCTCTTCCTGGGTTGCAGTTGCCCTCTTGCTGTATCTTCACAAAACACAGAGAAAGAGAACGAGCTAGTTCTCTCTTCCTCTTTTGCTAAAACTGTGGTCTCACTGGCTAAAGACCCTACCCTTAGGCCCTCCTTTAACCGTAATTACCTCCTAAAGACATGACTTCCCAGATACTGTCATATTGGCGGTTAGGGCTTCAGCACATGAACTCGGGGAGGGACACAAGTCAGTTCACTGTGCTGGGTTATGAACATCTGTTAAACAAGAAATCCTCCATTCAATGCCCAGTACACAGGATAGTGCAAGAAATGTTTGGTGAGTGAATAAACAAATTAACTGAGCAGATAATTACTGTCATATCACACTGGGACACTTCTTCATACAAGAGCACTGTATTTCCACGCACAAGTAACAACCTGGATCCTTCCTTCCAACTTCTAATAATCCCTGATGGTCTCATGGGTAGGAAGCACACCACCTACTTTTTGCCTTATGGATGAATGGATTATTTTCCCTGTTCAAAGCAACAGCCAGAAGAAATCAAATGAAAAAAAAAAATTCAACTCACTGATGACCCCTATGATGTTAGATCCTAGATGACTGTCCCCATGGATCTTTTAAAAGAATGATACATTATGATTATGATACAAGTCCCATATATGCACCATATCCGATAGACAGTCAAAGCCAACAGCTAGAAATGGACCATTAGAAGGTAAGTCTTCTGCCTGGAGAGGTTCACACACTGACCATGAATGAATATTTTTCCTCACAACAGTTTTATCAACTCACTCTTCAAACTAAGTTTACTCAGAACTCCTAGGGAAGAGCCAGAGACACTGATGCAGAAAAGGGAGACGCATGCCCATTAGCCATGAACAGTACAAATGGACCTTACCACTCACGTCCATCCAGTTACGAGAAATTTACAGTGTCTACTATGTGTATAGCGCTTTCCTAAATATTTTACAATCTTCACAGAGGAATCGGGGGGGGGGGGGGGTCTAGGCTCAAAGTGCCCTACAAAATAAAATGGTCAGATTAGAAAGTCTTGGTGGAGCTGAAGATGAGCTTTGAACGAGCACTGCTTCTTCACAAGAAGGTCTAGGGGTTGAGCAGATACTCTTATTACTACCCAAAGCTGTTCCCCTCTTCTCCCTTAGAAACCCAACACTGTATTCTCTAGGAGAATTCTCTTGAGAGCCCTTGATTCGGATATGTAAGGCATACTCATCCAACGCTGTGAAGGGTGACTCAGCATTAATGTAAAAACAGTAAAGTGACTTTAGATAATCTAAAGTCAGTGATAGCTTTCTCATTCTTGGTCAAATGATTGACAACAAAGAAGCATGTGCCAAATACTTTAAATGTCTGAAATGTTATGTTAACAATGCTTTATAGATTTCTTTGTACAGGTCTTTCATGTCTTTTGTTAGGCTTATTACCAGGGACTTCGTTTTCATTAGTACAGTGGTAAATGGAGTGATTTTTAAAAATTTCTTCTCACTTAATTTTTGTATATTAAAAGGCTACTGATTTTTGTGTGTTGATCTATAACCAGCTACTTTTCTGAACTGGTTTATTGTTTCAGTTAGTTTTCTGTGGATTTTTTGGGTTCTCTACATAAAGTTTCATGTTATCTAAATATCATAGTTTCATTTCTTCTTTCCCTATTTATATTCTTTTTATGTCACTTTCATGTTTGAACTTCCAATACTATGTTGAAGAGAGGTAAGAGCAGACATCCTTGCCTGGTTCCAGATGTTAATGGAAATGTTTTATTTTTTCCCCATTAAGGATGATGTTTGCTGTGGGTTTGTCATATATGGATTTACTGTGCTGAGATACGTTCCTTTTATCTCAAGTTTTTTAAGGGCCTTCATCATGAATGGATGTGAAACTATCAAATGCTTTCTCTATGTCTACTGATATCATATGGTTTTTGGTTTTCTCCTTGTTTATGTGATAGAGTATGCTGATTAGTTTTTGAACATAAAAGACCTATACAAAGAATACTATAAAACACTGTTAAAAGAAGTAGCAGACATAAAGAAATAGAAAGACATCCCCTGCTCATGAATGGCAAGAATTAAGTTTTATCAAAATGGCCATCCTACCAAAAGCAATCTACATATTCAATGTAATTCCAATAAAAATTCAATGATAATATTTAAAGAAATATAGCAAATTTATTGAAATACATATGGAATAATAAAAGATCTCAAATAGCCAAAGCCCTCCTGACCAAAAGGAGAGAATGGAAATATTATACTCCCAGACTTCAAATTATACTACAAAGCCATAATAATTAAAACAGCATAGTAGGCAGGTACGGTGGCTCATGCCTGTAAGCTTCAGTCTATGAAGCAGCTGGGGCTAGGGATCACAGTTCGAGTCCCACCTGGGGCCTGCAGCGAGACCCAATTCCAAAAAAATAGCTGGGCATGGTGGCTCACACCTGTAACCCCAGCTACTTGGGAAGCTGAGGCTGGGGATTGCTTGAGTCTGTGGTACCCCGGGCAACGAGAGCCTGCGGTTCCACGGGCAAAAATAGCAAGACCTAGTCTCAAAAACAAACAAACAAATAAATAAATAAAATAAAACAGCATAGTACTGGAACAAAAACAGACACACAAACCAATGGAACAGAATTGAATGCCCATAAATAAAGCCACACATGTATGATCAACTAATCTATGGCAAAGGATCAAGAAAGATACTTTGGAAGATGGACAGCCTCTTTAATAAATGGTGTTGGAAAAACTGGGCTCTTGTATACAAAAGAATGAATCTAGACTACTCCCTTACACCATACACAAAAACAAAAATTTAAGATGGATAAAAAACCTGGACGTAAGACCCAAAATGATAAAATACATAGAAGAAAACATAGGCAAAAATCCATGTCCTATACAACAAAAACATCTTTTAGGACACACATTTATATGCAGAGAAAACTTAAGTAAAATAAGACATCCAAACTAAAAAGTTTCTGTACAGCAAAAGATTACAATAATTAAAACAAAGAGACACCCAAGTGAATGGAAAAAATTTTGCACTCCAACTGACAAGGTTGTTCCACAAAGAACTCACACAAGTTAGCAAAAAAACACCAAAAAGTCCAGTCAAAAAATGGGCAGAAGAACTGAAAAGAATTCTCCAAAGAGAAAATACAAAAGGTCAACAGATACACAAAAAAATGCTCAACATAATTTATAATCAGGGAAATGCAAATCAAAACTACAATGAGATACTGTCTTACACCAGTAAGAATGGCCTTCATTAAAAAAAAAAAACAAAAACTGGCAACAATAAGTGCTAAAAAGGAACACTTTTATATGGCTGGTGGGAATGCAAGCTTGTCCAACCACCATAGAAAACTGTGTGGAGGACCCCCAAACTACTAAAAATGGAACTACCATTCGAAGCGGTGATTCCACTTCTGAAAATCCACCCAAAGGATACCAAAATACTAATTCAAAAGGACTCCTGTACTTTTATGCTTATTGCAGCACTATTTACAATAGCCATGGTATGGAAACAACCCAAACACCCCAAAACAGATGAATGGATCAGGAAGTTATGGTTATATTTACACAATGGAATATTATTCAGCAATCAAAAAAGACAAACTTGATGCATTTGTGGCAGCATGGATTGAGCTAAAAGGAGTCATGCTAGCAGAAATAAGTCAAAAAGAAAAAGACAAAAACAGAAGGTGTCACCTATAGGTAGGATATAGGGGAAACAAAAGGACAGGAAAAAATTAGAACTGACAGACAACAGAACTAAAGCATACAGCTAGGGAGGGAGAAATCAGGGAAGGGTTGAGCTCAGAAGATTGAGGGTTCACACATGATAAGATGGTAGGAGAATCTCAGGAAATACAACAATGTAAAAGATACATATAAAAATATTAAAATTAAAGGATGAAACATATTGCATATTAGCTTATCTCTAAAATCTACCACCATCCATTCCTGATACACAAACCCTCAGTCAAAAACTATCTATAGAGTTGTGTATCATGGTGCTCAAGAATAAAGAGATAATAAAAACAGGTTGAGGGGATTATACTGGCCAGGCCTCTACTTGAGTGTCTGGAGGATTTCAAATTGACATTTTTATATGCTTTAAGTGGTTCAAAAGTTCAGTACTAAAATGACAATTCAACCAAGGAGATAAAAATTCTTCTTGAGGCAAAATTCAGCTGAATCTTTTCTATCTGTCTACTTCATTTGTAAAACAATTTTCCTCCCCAGGGAACTGAGATTAGAACATGCTTACTTGAAAATTCAATTCTGCTATTTTCTAACTAAAGTCTATTGGGCGAATTCATATTTTGATCTAATGTTCAATACCTAGGGACATTATGAGCTGTCCTAAACCTGCCAGATTTGGAGGGCATGAGGGGTTTAATCACTTAACAGCATTGTTGCCACTGTGATTTAGACAACCCAACAGGCAGAACTTCTAATGGAGCAATAATCACAGGGGTTGATAGGCACTGACAGCATGATCTTGAGAGGCGGGTTTAGGGTCCTTCAGTGGAGGGGCTAATAGTCCTGATTCTCCATCTTACCCCTCTAGACCAGTGGTTGGTGTTCAACACCAAATATTTGCTTCAAATGAATAACATTATTTTCAAGGGCTCTTCTTTTTCTGGTTTGTTCATGAGGATTTTGAGGATGTTTTTAAAGTTTACCAAATGTTCAACTGGTAAATGAATAAACTCCAATGGGTAGATACTACTCAATAATACAAAGGCATGACCTACTGATAAGCACAGCATGGATAAATCACAAATGCATTATACAAACAAAAGTAGCCAGATGCAAGAAGCTACACAGTGCAGCATTTCATTTATGTGACATTTTGGACAAGGCAAAACTAGAGGGGCAGAAAACAAATGAGTAGTTGCCAAGGACTAGATGGAGGAGCTGATTATAAAGGACGCAAGAAAATAGGGGGACCTCCTGGAACTTTTCTACATTATGGTTTGCTAAAAACTGATAAAAACACATTTGATAGGAAGCCATGGCCTGAACCTGGGAACCAGGTTTAAGTCCCACCCCCAGGGCAATGCAATGAGACCTGGTTCCAACAAAATAGCTGGGAGTGGGGGTGAGCAACTGTAATCCCAGCTACTTGGGAAGCTGAGGCTTGGGATTGCTTGAGTCTGTGGTACCCCAGGCAACGTGAACCTATGGTTCCATGGGCAAAAATAGTGAGACCTAGTCAAAAAAAAAAAAAAATCCCATTTGAAAGGGTGAACATTATTATTCATTTTATGACAACAAAATTTTACCTCAAGCAACGTTTAGATTTTGGCCCTCAGCACTTCATCCAGCAAGGTGGGTTAGCGCTGTCACAGTGAGCATTGCCATTCAGAATGGTCTCCTTACTCTTCATTTCTGTTACAACAGCCACCCACTAAGCAGTGCAGAAAACAGAGACCACTCCAGGTATTTCATACAGAAAGGATGGGAATCAGGTTTTCACAGAATCACTTCAAGGTCTGGAGGATCAAAGCTCCCTTTAGTCTTTTGAATTCTAACACACCACCATAAGGTAGGTGGACATGACTCATAAGACAGGAGATGCAGCTGTGATTTTCAATTCTCACAGAAGTATATTTCTGAAACTTGTTGTGCACTCAACATCTAGCAGCAAGCAAGTCTGAGATTGCGAAGGTGTCAGTGAGGTACTCAACCTGGAGGGTGGAGTTGCTAAATATCAAATGATAACCATTTTGTTAGTGGGTATCAAGCAGCCATTTTTGGGGGGGAAAAGTTAAGCTTCTATGGAAAGGGGCAGGTGAGCCAACCTTATATGGGCATAAAGGCCATGTCAGCCAGAAGCCAACCATATAAGGCATCATTGGCCATCGGCCAGCAGCATCCCCTTATATGGCAAAGTCCCTCAGTAGCCAGGTAAGACCCTTATCTCTTAGGCCCTTACTAGCCAACCCAAGTAGGTTCATGTATCCCCAAGCCCTTACTAGCCAATCAAAATGGTTCACGTATTCCCAAGCCCCTTGCCAAGGGATAAAAGAACCGCATGGGGGCTCGGGGTCCTCACTCGCCCTGATGTAGCCGCTGCGTCAGTGATCCAGGTCAGTGCTGGACCCTGACTTAAGTCAGAAAATAAATGCCTCTTCCCTTTGCATCATCTGTGTGCTGTTGCTGCTGGAACCCCACGACGGCACTGTAACAGAATGAAGTTTACAGAATATCCCCGTCACTATTCATCCTACCCTAAAACATGGTATTCTTCGATGAAAAAAGCAGAACAAAACCTTTTCTGGTCTAAACTTAAATTTTAAATGCTGTTAGAGTTGAAAAACTATTCTACAAAGGGGTAAAACAAGATCCTAACTCATTTCATTATGGAAGATTATGTTCACATTTAGTTAAACCCAGCCCTGAGAGGGTGTGCCCCGCCCCCCCATTGTCTCCTGTTTAAGATTGCAGATTTCAAGGACAGGTATGCTAAAATGGGAGAATGACCTTAGTTGGAATTTCCCTTCAGGGAGATGCAGGGGGAGAAAGAAGTGAAATGGTCAAGGTGAAACAGGTTTCCTGGAAGGCAGGAAATCAGGGTATATAAAGGGTGTGCAAACAAAGAGAAGGATTCGATTCAGGATTCAGATTGGAGATTCGAATATGGAGACTGGATAGAGAGAGGTTCAGTGGAGGAGAGATGGGAATCTGCCATCTTGTAAAGATGTGAGCCATGTGAGCTTGGCCATGTGGCCACCGAGGGCCTGCAACAACCCTCGGCTGGCCCAGGCTGGCAGCATGTGTGCTGAAAGCAGTTAAGGAGTTTGCAGATTTGAACTCCGTGTTGGAGTTTGTTTTGCTGAGTTTGACTTGTGTCTAAAAGAGGCCGCGCAAAAGTTAGGCCTGAGAAGAAAGTAAACTTTGCTGGTTCAGCACCATGGAGTTCTTGCTACCTGAAGGTGACAAGGAGAAGACAGCGTGGAAGACAAGGAGGAGCAGTCAAAGGAACATGTCTTCAAGCGTCTGGAGATGGACTCTGTCTGGACATTGGTGAGATGATCAGGACTGAGAGACTGAGGATATTTCTGGGCAATCTGGGAAAGGACTTTGGACAATACTGAGAAAGGTTTTGGACAATGTTAAAGTAATCTGAGTCTTACATGTTTTCTTTTGTAGTAATCAGAAAGTCACTTTGTTAGAAATAAATTAGTCTGCACTGATAGTCTTGCATTGGTTTGGTATTTTGGTTGAGAAAGCTGGGGATGGTAGTAAGAACCCACGAGTGGAAAGATTAAACTGTTTTAAAGTTTTTTCTTTTTAGGTCTGAAAGAGGGAAAGAAAGCAGAGAGAAGCTGGTAGCTGATGTTTGCATATCAATAGTAAATGTGATCAGTGAAAATGCTAATGAGGAGTGTGTAGCCTGCTTTGGAGAGAGAAGCAAGCAGATAGGTGCAAACAGTTAAAGTCAGAAAGTCTTCGTTAGACCCTGTTTCAAACCCACAAGTGGAGAGTTTAAACTGTGTTTTAAAAGTTTTTCTTCTTAGGTCTGAAAGAGGGAAAGAAAGCAGAGAGCAGCTGGCTGACTTTTGCATATCAATGGTAAAGGAAGGTACAGTGTAGATGCAAAGAAACTGCTAGTAGCCTGCTTTGGAGAGAGAAGCAGGCCTGTATGTGTTAAAGTGAAGGTAAAAAGCCCTTCATGGTCACACACTTTCAGCCCCAATATAATAAAAATTTAAGATCACTGCATTTGATAACACAGTCAACCACAATTCCAACACGTGTGATTAAATAATACTGGTCTTTGAGTTTTATTTGGCTGAGAATTAAATAGATTAAGTCTGAACATGCATTAATTTTCTAGATTGTGATCTTTTATGGTAAGCCAGAAATAGGAAAGGGAAGTGTGATGCTGTGACTTATAAGATGCCTTTGGTTTTCATTCCAGTGTGGCACAAAGCTCCAAAAACCCTTGGAATTTCCTAGAAGAGATAAGGTTGTTATGTTAATGAGGTGACTTGGGAAGTCCCCAGGTTCCAAAGAAAGGGCTAGTTGCCAAGGGAACCAAAGGTATGATTAAAGGGTTGGAACTATTAGTCCCTCCCCCACAGACTTCAGGGAGACTGAGTTAATCACCAATGGGCAATGGTTGAAATTAAAGTACCTAAAGTAGTGAGGTCTCCACAAAACCCCAAAGGACAGGTTTTGGAGAGCTTCTGGGTTGGTGAATAAGCGGAGTTGCTGCAAGAGGGTGTTTGGAGAAAGCATAGGAGCTTCATGTCCTGTTCCTCTACCTTCTGCATCTCTTCCATTTGTTCCTGAGTTATATTCTTTTATAATAAACTGGAAAGTGTTTCTGAGTTCTAGTGGTCACGCCAGCAAATTAATCAAACCCACGGAGCGGGAAATGGAAACTCCGAGAAGCACAGAGTAACCATTACATGGGACTCGTGTCTTAAGTGTAGGGAGAGGGCTGGCTCCAAGCCTTGTGAGACTGAGTCTGCTAACCTGTGGGATCTGACACTGAGATCAGAGGTGGGAAAGAGCCAGATACAGAACAATGATCTTAAACAAAGCAACCTGCAGTAAAACAAACGTGTTCTACGAAGCTTGCCACCATCCAGGCACGATCCAGTTATAAGGCAATTCGGGAACAAAAAATAACCACCAACAATATTTCCCAATAACTGGTGTCTAACCAACTGCCTGGCACACTGGGCAGCAGGAAATCTCACAATATATAGTCACTGGCAAGAGGGAGCTAAAACAGGTTTCCTCCCTGGGATGCCCCTACTGCTGTCAGGAGTTTCCTTTGCATCAATTAATCCACACTTTGCTAAGATGCTGGTGGGGCAGCTGTTACTCTTCAACCATCATACACACCTGGACCCATGAAGGCCAGTTCTTTTAACACCAACTCCATGTAGACAGTGTCAGAATTGAGTTAGATTATAGGACACCCGGGTCACATCTGATGAGAAGGAATTAAGGTAATTGATTGGTGGGATTTTAAAAAAAGTCACACACCTGGAAGGGAAATAGGTTTTACATCTTCATTTGAGCTCTGAAAGACCTATTGTCTAAACAATATAACAAGAAAATGAGTAAGTTCAGTAGCTAAGGCGCAATAATCATAATTCTGAAAAACTAGCTCCCAGCGATCCCTCCCATAGCTGACTATATTCTCTCTGTCAAAGGAAGTTTTAGCCTTTAGGAGCTTTTAATCCATCTTAATTTTAATTTTAATCCATCTTAGGTGATTTTTTTTTCCAAATTGTATGAAAGAAAAGCAATGGAAACATTTTCCTTTCACTGACAGGAAAACTATTGGGTGGCTATTGCAGACTTCCTCAATTTTTAAAAGATAGAAAAATGTGTCCAAGTAAACTGGCCTAAAATAAAAATAGCTGTTTGGGTCTCAATAATCTCCTACCTCAGCTGTCACTAAAAAAAAGGAGGGGAGTCCGCAAAAGACACTAATGCCTCTTTCTCAGAAAACCATCAAAACAGCAGCACACCAGTAAGCCCCTCACTGTATATGGAATTTTCAAATAAAATAAATCACTCTGACCAAAGGAAAAAGGGTAAATGTGACAACCAGAGATTGCATCTAAATTGAGGGAACAGCTCTCCCTCAGCCTCCTGCACAGTATTTTTAAATGTTAAACTCAGGAGCTAATTATTTCCTATAGACAATTATCTACTTTTACCCATACTACTAACTAGTAGAAAGACAGGGCAACAGTTTCATAAAACGAACAGACCTGGCCTCTCAAACTTTAGGACCAAACTCGAGAGAAGAGCAGAAAGCACACTGAAAGGAGTCACAGCATGAGAAAGTATAGGGCTTATCATACTAGTAGGTAAGCTTATTAGGCTAGAACCCTTGTTAGGTTTTGCCTGAGAATGTTGCTGGGAAGGAGAGTCAACAAAATTATTACCACAGAGCTAATAACTTCTTTCCAGAGAAAACTTTACACACGTTTATCATGATATGAAACCCCCCAAAGATTCTTTTCCAAGGGCATGAAAGGAATTGAATGGTTCAATACTTCTGCAAGCTAAGCACCCAGCCTAGTCCCTTGAAAGAGCAATCTAACACGGGGCTGCTCCTACTATCCCCTCAGCTCTCAACTTACCTTCTAAGTCACCTACACATCAACTGCCAGTGTTTTCAACCTGAAATTCATTGCCCAGGTAGAGGCAAGGACCTTACAGAAATTCACATCTTCTATCAGACCCATCCCCAGCAGAAGCACCTCACAGATGCTAACAGTATCTGCAGGCTGGCTGATACAACAACCCTGCATGGGTCCCTGATGGAACAAGTCACCAAGCCACTGCCAGAGACCATCACGTAAGGCCTGGAGAAAAGCTTCCCTGCATAACCCAAGCTTCCCTGCATAACCCAAGCTGCTTGATTGAAGAAGCTGCCTTGGGATTGCAGCCTTTTTACAAAACAGGTTTTGTGAGTGTTTCACAATGTCAGGCTACTGTGACTTCAATGAGAATTAAGAACCGCATCTAGCATATGTTCAAAGTCTGTCACAGCCCAGGCCACAAGATCATGTCGAGGGGATACGTACAGTAAAAGAAAAAGATGAAACAAAATTCAGTCATGGCACAAAGGAAAACTGCCAAAGGGAAAGGCTGCATTTGGCTTCCTTCCAGCTGCCACTCAAGGCACAGTCAGGAGAGGTGTGTGGGCAGCGGCCGGAGTCCTGAGAGCCTGCAGGAACCCGGCTGCTCATGAGGCTCTGCAGGGGTGTCCCCTCCCAGAGCGGGCAGGGCAGGGGTCCCCTGCAGTCTGGGAGTCTCGGCCGCTGCACCCTGACCTGGGTCTGTAGCATGCGGGACTGAGCGCGTGAGGCAGGCGCTATGTCAGCACAAACGACAGGAAGAAGCCATTATTCAGGGGAGCCATAATATATTGTAACTGCTCCCAGCATGTCAATAGGCATCATTTTAATGGGTGTGTTACAATTTCTCCCACTTGAAGTTAAAACGACTCCCATTTCCAGGAGAACAGGAGATTCTTCACTGGTGGGATTACAGTCACCCATGGCAGCTGCCAGACGCAGACACAGAAGTGCCGAGCGTGCACGGAGCTGAATTTGTCTCTGGGGGCCGTGCTCACATTTTATAATTTGTCTCCTCTTAAAACAGAGATGAGCAAGTTACAAATATAGTTACTGTTTATCTGAACAAGCAATAACACAAGCCATGAAAGTGTCACGAGAGGTCCGCCGGCTTACCTCTGGCTCTGGGGGTAAGGTCTGGTCGTCTTCAGTGGAGTCTGGTAAGACTGCCCAGGTTATGTTGGCACTGGCTGATGGCAAAGAGCCAAATGTCCCATTTTTCAGCTGTTCTGTGGAATGTGACTTGGGCCCGTGCCATCCCAGGATGGTTTCTGAAATAAATGATGCCAAGCATTTTCCAAATTAAACATTTATAGCTCACAAAATATCTGTAAGGAGACTGGCTTAAAATCAGTCCAGCTTTTGTTAGGTCATGGCAGACTTCAGCTGGGTACCAAGCATCGATTCAGAGCCTGCACTGAATTAATCTCTGTTATCGGGGCAGAAACCATAAGTTGTTTCCCCATCCTTGGACAGCAATTCACAGGTGTCCAACAATTCACCATTCACCAAAGCTAAGTCTTCTTAAAGGTGATCTTCTTACTTTGAATTAAAATTTTAAAAAAATAATACTAATGAAAACCAAAGTCTGATTTAATCAGAAAGGACTACTCCAAATATGGCTGGAGAGCCATTCCCATGACAACCACAACTCAGAACACATGCCTGCAGAGTAGCCACTTGTCCCAGCATCTCTGCACTTGCGTGGCTGACGTGCAGCTGGCAGGAGACCCACTGCTGAGGACAGAATTGGTCATTCTAATCTAGCAAGAAACATGTTCTAGACACCAACCTGATAGACTGAAAGCAATTTTCTAACCCTCCCTCAGCACTTAAAAAAAAAAAAAAAAGACAACCCTTTAGTGTTTTTTTAAGCCGTGTATTATTGTAGAATATCTGCACATGTGCACGATGGGGAATGGGAGTAATTGACAAACTTTCTTACTATCCTATCACAACTCTGCTGTTAGGGTCAGAACAGTTCTCAACTCAGCCTATACCTGCACCCCTGGAGACTCTGTTCTGAGTCTAGGAAGAAGGCAAGTGTTGGAAAAGGTAGGCTGGCCAGGCGTGGTGGCGTGTGCCTTTAATCCCAGCCTTGTGAGGCTGAGGCTAGGAATCGCTTGAGTCCATGGGTTCGAGTCTACCCTGAGCAACATAGCGAGAACTAGTCTCAAAAAATAGCCAGGAGTAGTGGAGCGTGCCTATAATCCCAGCTACCTGGGAGGCTGAGGTTACTGATCACTTAAGTCTGCAGGTTTCAGATTACCCTGGGCAACATACTGAGACATAGTCTCTTAAAAAAAAAAAGGTAGACTGAAGTGGAGGTTATCACATGATCTAAAACTCTAATCTTTTAGCCTCTCATGTACCATAAAGCAATCCATGAAGCAATCATATCTACCAGCTTTCGATCAGAGTCACTCAAAGACAAATCAACAAGTATCCCAAAATTTTAATACAGGGAGCAATCTGATGGAAACAAAAGAACAGATGACAATGATGTGTGCTTACACAGGTGTGGTAGTTGCACGTTACTAACCACCCAAGCATGTTTTATGCAGAAATCTCTTAATGCCAAGTGTTGGATCACATAACCCTCTTGTTTAAAAGTCTCTTTCTTGTGGCAACAGGAATCCATCTAACCTGTGGTTAGCACCAACTAATGCTGGTGCTCTTCCCACCCCTCACTGAGCCAAAGTCATTACTCCAGAGCCTCTGATGTTCTGTTTCTTCTACTCCCAGGGCCACCCCTCTAATTCTATGAGAGAGGATGTGTCCCAGGAAGCCCAGGAATCAACTCAAGCCTACTAGGTCAGAGAAGCCCCCTGGCATCTCGTTGGCCAAAGCAGCACCCCAAAGGCACTCCCTGCCACGCCAGCTGCTTACTGTCCGCGTGGCACTCAGCGCTGTGTGTCTTACCCTACGGGTTTACTTGTCTACTGTCATTCTCTGCTCCCTGGCATACTGCCCTTGCTCATGATTGTGTCCCCAGAACTGGGACCACCGTCTTGTGTGTGTGCTCCACAAACACTGAGATGCTCAGAATCAATCGTTAAGCAAAACGGGCACGTCGCAATCTTCTTAAAGTTAGAAACGTTGAAACAGCAAAAAGGAAAAGTAGTATGGTGAGAGTGAGTGAACCCAGTTAAACATAGCTGAGCAGGTCTGGGATCAAGGTGAGGTCAAAGACACTTGTTCGGGGCATAAAATTTAAAGCAGCCGCAAGACACTTAGCGATAAGGTCATATTTTAACATACATTTTTATTTATTTATTTATTTATTTATTTTGAGACTAGGTCTCACTATTTTTGCCTGTGGAACCTCAGACTCTCGTTGCCCAGGGTACCACAGACTCAAGCAATCCCCAGCCTCAGCTTCCCAGGTAGCTGGGATTACAGGCGTGCGCCACCACACCCAGCTATTTTTTTGGAACTAGGTCTCGCTACGGGCCCCAGGCGGGACTTGAACCACGATCCCTAGCCCCGGCCGCTTCATAGGCTGAAGCTTACAGGCACGAGCCACCATGCCCAGCTAACATACAATTTTAAACACCAGCTTTAATGCCAGCCAAGAATTCAGCTTTATTTGCCTCACCCTATAAAATATTGCACTAAAAGTTTTGATAATCTGTTTATTCTGGATTTGGGGGGCATTAATTTTGGTTTTAAAAGGTTGCATTGCATATCTTAACTGCTTCGCCATGCCTTAAATTTGCTGTCAAGACAAGGGCCTCACTTCATCCGAGCCCCAGCCCTAGAACTGAATTTAAGTAATTTCTCAAAACAAGTTTACATAATTAAATAAAAAGTCAGAATTTTAAAGAAATTTAACCATCGCATATTGATGCATCAAACTTTTTAATTTTCAAATATTAAAATATTAATAACAGCTCCCATATTATTCAATCAAAACTTGGAAAGCATCAGAGAAGCAAAAGAAAAAATTAAAATACGCTAAATCTTAACCATCAAAAGGGTTAAAAAGCAATGTGCCATTCTTGACTGACCATTAAAAAAACAGGAGTTAAAGAACACTTATGGGAAAATTATTGTAATCACTACTCGAATGTGTGTGTATAGTCTTACTCAAGAGGAATACTAAAGAGAAAGGAAGTAAAACCTGGGTAGCAAAACAAGGGGAAAGCCAAAAGCAAGGTGCAAACACAAAAAAAGAAAGCATGAAGGAGATTAAAACAAAGAGCAGTTTAAAGGAGAAAAAAATCTGTCAAGATTTTTTTAAAGGAGAAAAAAAGACAAACTGTCCAAAAATACAATATACAAGCCTAAACTGCCTTTTATCCATTCTAAGACACCCACGTTCACATTTTAGTATGTCGGAGAGTTCATCATTATTTAATTGGTGTAAGTCTCTCTCAGTGGATAATGGTGTATTTTACTATTGATGGTTGTGACAAGCATAAACTATGCCTCACCTACAGGAAGTCTTAGAAAGGTCTAATGTAGTAAGGTGATCAAAAATATGCCAGGGTAGGAAAATGAAAAGAAGGCTGGGATCAAAATACCACCATCTAACAAAGACTGCCAGCGGACATTAAAAACAGGCAGCTGCGGAGTAAATTCCTCTCCTTCTGAGGCCAACCTTAGTCTGGTGCTCATAAGGATGCAACAGAAGAGAACAGAAGCGAAAGTTCAAGTGGTCCCTCAAAGAGAAAACCCCATCCTGAAAGGTGGCTTCTAGACACACCTGTTGCTCCTCAAACTATACTCTTAGCAGGTATAAGGACATGGGGAAGAAAGAATCAACTATGAATGTTCTGGACCCAGAAACAACCAGAAGCCAAAAGAGAGCTATAAAATAATCTACAGCTACTTCCCCACACTATTAACCCACTCAAAGGCCAGAACCTCAAGGAGTACAGCCAGGCACTGAAGACTGGGGACAACAAATGCCCACTTAACCTTTGCCTCTCACTAACAATTTGCCTACATCTCTGTCTCAAGAGATTTAGCAACCCCCCAGGAACAGAAAAGAACTGTATCACATAAGCCTTGGCCAAAAGTCAAGTTACTTTATGAATTTTCATTAGAAACTTCTCCATAAACAGAACTCAAAGGAAGCATTTCCACCCATTCTATTTGTGTGTGTGTGGGGGGGGGGGGGAGTCTGCTATTTTCTCTGGTGCAACCCTGGTGTATCGTAAAGGTTACATCAGTTACCTTCTAGGAGGCCAAAAAGTATAGGTGAGAGGCTGATGGACACTGAAGTAACTTTCAGATTTCCAGTTGTTCAATGTGTTTGAAATGAAATGTGCATTAGGGAGGAAAGCGGGTAGCAAGGGCTCCAGCAGCATTCCCCAGCAGGTAAAATGCCGCAGAAGACGAAAAGCTACAAGACCACAAATTAATTTTGGATCCAGCAAAAGGGCATCAGGAAAAAAAAATAACAATAAAACAGTTGCAAGGGTCAGACAACAGAGAGGCTTTGAGCAGGTAGGTGGCTGGTGTGGAGAGGCTGGGTCCATCTGCCCAACTGAAAATTTAAAGGGGCCCCTCAGTGAGTTCCACTTTAATGAGATCTTGATTGCCATGAAGCCAGCCTGGTACTCCCTAGCTACAAGCTTTATGTTTTTATTGATGGGAGACTACAGCTGCTATCAGCCTTAAGAGCGCTACAATTCTACGTAAGTGGGTTTCATTGTGACACTCCATGTTCTCTTATACCAAGACCTTAAGATTCAGGAATTCTGATTTAACTGCAGGTACCTACGATGTTTTGAATGCAGGAAGTGATTTATTTTCTTCTCCCATGAGTGGCATAGATTTAAAAGATACATGCAAGGTATTTTAAAACTTAAAGGATTGTGATATATGGAACCTAACTTTTGCTAGAGCAAAAAAAGACCGGGAGACTAATAACCACTGTGGCTCTTTCTCCTTCCCAACCAGGACACTGTGTAAGGTTGACTCTGCTTCTCACATCTTTTCTCTGACGACTTTCAGGAAGATGTGCTCCCTGAACAAGAGACAGGAGGACAATCATTCCATTTCCCAGAGGATGCCAATGAAAACTGGTAATAAATCAGGCACCACACCCCAAGAGGAGACACTAGAGAACAGAGGAATGGCACATAAGATGGCACATGTGTATCTGCTTTAAGGAGAATGTTAGCATCTCACTGTAAGATGCTGGGAACATGACATCCGCACTTGAACAAGTTTCAGGGAAATGATTTTTTTCTTGGTACACCTCTATACTAGTAGGTTGACTCAGAAATAAATACGTGAGATCTTTGTTTGAAAAACACCATCATGATACTTCATGCTTTCTCTATTCACCAACCATTAGCCAAGTTCCATGACTGAAAATGGCTGACAGGAAGGAGGCTTGGCAAATGTGTGGGGTGAGGAAGGAACAAGTGAGAAGAGATGCAGGAGCTAACACTGTGGAATAATTTCAGGGACATCGCTTAGTCTTCCCTCTTCCCAAGTAGTTTTCATTTCAAACTATGACAACACATCTGAAATTCCACCATTGAGCTTGCGCTCTCCAAGTCGTTAAAAACACCAAAGACCCAGAGAAAATCGGGGGGGGGGGGGGAGAGAGAAAATTCTAAAGAAAAGTGTAAGGCATTAACTACAGGAAAAATGAAAATGGTTCAAGCTCCTGCTCACCAGTGAAAGTGTCTTGGGATGAGCTGCAGCTGCACAGGTCAGAAGCGATGGCTTAGAAACGAAACCACAGGAACTTGAAAGCCTGCCCAGACTAACCCTGAATTTTTGCCCTAGTCCCATGGGGCCACTGGGGCTCTACCCAACCAGGAAATGTTAAGGAGCCTCCTGAGCTCAAGGAGCCTCCTTCCAAAGCTTATGAAGAGAAAAAAAATGATGACCCGAGTGTCTTAAATCTCTTTTTTTTTTTTTTTTTTTGAGATGAGGTCTCGCTGTTTTTGCCTGTGGAACCGTAGGCTCACATTGCCCAGGGTACCACAGACTCAAGCAATCCCCAGCCTCAGCTTCCCAGGTAGCTGGGGTTACAGGCACATGCCACCATATCCAGCTATTTTTTTGGGACTAGATCTCGCTATGTTGCTCCGAGCAGGGCTTGAACTGCGATCCCTAGCCCTAGTCACTTCATAGGCTGAAGCTTACAGGCACCCGCCACCGTGCCCAACCTTAAATCACCATTTGGAGACAGAAAATGAGAACCTTCCCCTACTACACTGGTGACTTCTCTCTATGTCTAAATAATTTTCAAATTAAAAAACAAACATACCTCCTCTAAGAAAATTATGATGTTAGCAAAAGAGTGTCTGTGACTCATGTTTGGGAGACTCGGGGCCTGCTGGGTGTCTACTCTGGATTGAAGAAAGAACCCCAAGAAAGGCAAGAGACATCCGTCACAGAAGCACCATCTCTCCCCTCAGTTCTGCCACTTAGCTGGTGGCCTCGAGAAAGTCATTTAACTGCTGGTGTCTCAAGAACTTATCCACAGGAGGGACACAGTGTCTACGCTGTGAGAATTCCAGAAAACATGTTTCAAAGTCCAAACATCAGAAGAATCACAGCGGTGGGTCTTGAGAAAGAAACCCAAGTTATCCACATAGCAGGTACCACTCTGGAAAGCCAACACCCCTTTTCATCTCCAGTGACAGAGGACAAGGGCCACACAAGAAACTAGCACTTGTAATCTAGCCTGACATCCCACCCCCAAGCTGCTTGTTTCCTCGTGAATTACCTGACCCCTGGGCAACCAAGCTCAAGGAGGCTGCTGTTGCTCTGGTAATGCTAGTGCTTTACAATTACATAGGACAACAACCTCCAGCTATTTTCACCTTCATGTTGACTTCAATCTGCATAATATCTTGATAGTTGCTTATTGATTAAACCTTCTCCAAAAAGATTGCACATCTAGAGGGAGCACATTATTGTCTCTAACTTCTTGATAAAGACCTAGAAATGCCTCTGGGGTGACTTCCAGAGAAATACTCCCAGCTCCACCAGGGAGTCCCAGGAGAATGGAGGCGGCAGTAAGGGGTGGGGTGGGGTGGGGTGGGGGGCAATAGGTGGGTCCCTCACAGAGGGTCAGCCAGAGGGTTCAGACACACACTGCAGGCAAGTTAGACTCATTTTTAAGACAGAGCCCAGAGCACAGTCACAAAGGGAATGAAATCACACTGTCTACAAGTCCAAAAGGAGCTGCATACTCTTCAGGGGAACATGCTCAAGCTGTCATAGGATGTTACATTCCCATCCCAAACTGAGTAGAGAAGGAGCAAGGGAAACATGGAGCAACACTGTGGCATGAGGGTAGGTGGGTGGATGGATGATAAACAGAGAGGTCAAAGCAAGAATAGCCATGGGACATAGGTGGGATGCGCGCGCACACAGAACATTCATCGGCAAACCCAGGCGGAGGGGTCTTACCTGAGGCCCCTGATTTGAGGCCAGGCTGGCCCACCTGGTGCACACTCTGCTGTAGCAGGTTCAGACACTCGCCCAGGCAGCTGAGGGTGGCAGCAGAGGTAGCTTTCAGGAGCAGCAGATCCTGGTCCAGGGCTGTGAGAGGGCCCGAGCCTGGCAGGGACTCGATGGCGTGCACCAGATTCTTCTGCTGTCCTTCCACCTGGCTCATCATCTACAAAATGGGAAGATAGGAGGGAAGTGAGAGTGAGAAGGCCTCCCTTCAGCAGGCTAACAGGCCAGCACTGGCGCCACGGTGCTTGAGAAAGTTAGAGGGAAGGGCTGAGAGAAACACTGTCACCCAGACTCAAGAGAAGGCACGTCAGTTCAGAGGGTATCATGCACATTGGTCCTCTGACATGTGGGCCACGTGCAATGTATCTGGGTCCATCCACCCAAAGGCACACACATCTGCAGCTCTCATCGAACTGCAGAGCTGAAAGCATGAGAGCATCTAAGTGTATCATTTCAGAACTCTGAAGGTAAGTCAACCACTAACACATGACAGTAGAAGTTCACATGATTATCTTTAAGGCTCTTTTATCACAAAAGGCTGTTTGAGACAGCAAATGCACAGTGGTTTTGCCTCAAAGGAAGGGAAATGCCTTGCTTTCTCTCCAGCTCCAACTCCTAACTCCTTGGCAGCCTGATCCAAAGTTCAAGGAACAAAGGTAAAATCTGGGGCTGGTATTTGTATAAGTGAGATGCCTGTGAAACCGGTGCCAAACTGCTTTGCCCCCGAACTGCCATAAAGGATGGGGCTTTCTTAACTGCATGTGAAATGCCAGGAAAGTTGACGAAAACCAAAGATTCCAAAGCCAGACCCAAGGCAAGACTGAAGCGCTAGGAAAGCAGTAACCCCATTCCACATCCTGGCTTCAACACATCAGCTGCAAAGAAGCCAAGGTCTAACTGTATCTTAGAACTAGCAGATTAAGGAGAAAGGAACTTCAAAACTAGAGACAGAGTATCTTGCGCAGCTCATCTCCCTCTTATTCCACAGCACTGAGACCATGTCTCTGTCATTTCAAAAAGGGAAGTTGCCCACCCAAGGTCATGGGCAGGTTGGAATCAGAGACAAGGACCAACACCTGTTCTGCAGACTCAGGTTCCCTGTTCTCTCAGCTTCCCCCCAGAGGCTGTTCTTCATTTGAAACACCATCTCCTACTTTGGTCTGTCATCTCCAGAGGACCCTGGTAGCCCTCATGATGTCACCAGGTAGGGAGAAACATTAATTCTGGAAGGACCAGCCTACAAGGACACAAACCTCGCTGCACACTCGATCTTATTTTTGTTTCCTTTTGAAAATAAATACCTACTCTTTTCTACCATTCTGTGCAGTTACTTTAAAAAAAAAAAAGCAGTTTATTGATTGTAATCCTACTTACCAAAATAGGTGCCATTGCTTTAAAATAATTTTTTAAATCATTGTTAATAAATATATTGAACAGAAGTGGTTTGGACCGTTTTCAATTTAATGTGCATGCCATCCTCTGAACATGTACACTGCTTTTTGCAGAGAACAAAACCTCCCCTTTCTGGCTCCTAAAGCAATGTCTGCAGCCTAACAGTGGGGTGCTTCTTGAGTTTCATTTCTCCTTCAGGTCCTTACTTAAAAATCACCTTCTCAAGAAGGCTTTCTAGCCCAAATTCTAAATTCAAAATTGTACCTATGGTGCAAGCTTTGCACTTCCGTCTCTGTTACCCAATTCATTCTTCTCCATAGCACCCACTACCTTCCAACCTAGCTAGCAATTTACTTACTGAGGCTCATTTGAGCCTGTGGGAAATCACTGTTGTTCATTATTTCCCAGGGTACAGTAAATGCTTGTTGACTGAATGATTCCTATCTGTCTTCTTTCACTGACATACAAGAGAATACACCGGTGATAGAAAGTCTACAGAAATCATTCTACTAGACTAGTATAATCTGGTGGAAGACTTAGTAGAGGATATACCTCCATTAATCAGTTTAGGTTTACTAAGAAACACTGTCAATCAGCTAAACTTAACTTTGAAGAAGATGAAATGCTTATGTATTCCTTGACAGTTAAGTATATGCAAAACTGCAAATAGCTAGGGAGAAGTAGATTTCCAGCTATTTATCATAGTCATCATTTCCATAATTTTCTACCATAAAATTTGGTCTTAAAAATTGAAATGATGTATGGAAAGGGAAGAAAACATGAGAAAATGTGTAACATGTTCTTGACTATCATAGATGATGCCTTAAGACTTAAAGGAAAAGGTGAGTAAAATCAAGTCATTAAACATATGGAATATGCTCATTTTTGATCAACAAAAAGAACAAATTATAATCTAATGCCATGGTATAGACTAAATACCTGTTATTTCACAGGCACAATTACGGAAATCTCAGGTAATACAGAAACAGACTGATGTACAGAATCTTCTGTTACAACAGAGCCATGTGCCCTGAGATGGAATCCACACATCTACTCTCTGAAAAGCATTCAACAGTAGCATTAGAAACCTACTGCCAGAGCCAGATCAGGACAGCCTCAAGCCAGGATAGGTCAAGGGGGCACTTGACCCTGGTGGTGGGTGGATTTGATAGTTACAATGACTGGAGAGTTGCTGACACTATGTTGTGCAGATGGGGCCTGGGGGCCGGGTGGTTATGAGTGCCAAATGTGTCTGCAATCAGGGCGCAGATCCATACCACAAAGAACTTTCCTGCTCAAAATGTCAACAGACTCCCCTTGAGTAGACAGAGTCAAAGAACCAAGCACATCGTGGATTTCAACATCTTCCTTAGTAAACTGAGCAGTTAAAAGGCAGCATGCCCAGCACAGTGCCTGGCACACAGCAGACACTCCTAATGATTCATTCTCCTCCTTTCCCAAGTGATGTGAAGCAGAGTGCTCGTCTTTTATGGCACAATCAGCGCCAATCTGCACAATCAGGCTCCAAAAGAAATTGAATAAACCCTAAAAGAAACACAAGATTCCTGGTCTCAGAGCTGTACATCAGTGTCATGATGGCTCCAATAATTTCAAGGCTGGGAGGCACTGATGAGTTTTCATCAGACACTAGGAGAATACATTTTAGTGATTTCCATATCTAATTTTAATTAAGGGCACACATGAGAAGATGGATGTGGCACGGAAAAGCTGTACGCAATAAAAATACCAACGTCAACTTCTTCAAGCAGCTCCCTCTTCCCCCCCTCAAGGTTGTCAACAGAAAAGCAAAACAGTCATCAACGGACAGACTTGCTCTCCACCAACAGTCTTTGGAAAAGTGGATCCACTTACTTTAATTATGTAAGTTTCAAGTCAGAGCTCTCAACACTTCTGAAGCACATTGACATGAATCATCTATGGTGTTTAAAAAAAAAAAAAAGAAAAGCCAGAATATGATTTCTGTCTGGCATTCCACCATAAGAGGCACCACCACCTTCTAACATGGGGTCCCAAATGAAACCCCAGAGATCTAGCCCCTGATAATGTGAGCTGAGGTTATGAAAGGGACCTAGCGCAAATCAAGTTGAACTTCACAAATAAGCAAATTTCACAGGGAAAGAAAATTCTAGAGCCCATTTCTCAGAGCACAAGCAATCACACACACATTACAGAATCAAAATCACAGGAGTTAATGCTAACAAAAGCAGTGTCAGCAAACAAAAATGCAAAGACCAAACGAGACTCCAGATCAAGGAGTTTACACCTGGCTTTACACCAGGCCATTAACAGTTGATATATATATTTGATAAAGAGTTAGCTACTTTTCTGTTAGACTTACAAAATTCAGAGAGCTGGGTAGTGCTTTGATTTGCATACCTGCCTTACAGGGCTTCCCCCTAGGAGTTTCCCGTTGGCAGAAGAATTGAGAAGAAAGGTATAAAGAGGTCCGAGGAACAAAGAGTTTCAGGCATTTTGGTCAGGGATTCCGGAAGATGGAGATGTGAGCTGCATGAGCTTAGCCATGTGGCCAAGGCCTGGGGCCTTCAGCTTTTGGCTGGTCCAGGTTAGTAGCATGTGTCAAAGGAAGCTAAAGAGGTTAGAGATTTGAATTCCATGTTGGAGTTAGTCTTGTTGAATCTGACTTGGATGTTTCTGGAGAGGCCATGTGTGCTAGACCTAAGAAGAAAATGAACTTTGCTGGTTCCTGTATTATGGAGTCTCTTTCTACTACCGGGAAGAGGACAAGGAGATGCTGGAGCATGCCAAAGGAAGATGTCTACTCTTTGAGCATGTGTAAATGAACTCTGAAGGATTGGACAAGCAGTGAGGTTAACAGGACTAAAGAACTGAAAGTTTACCATCTGGGGGAAGGGCTCTGGACAATGTTGAGAAAGGTTTTGAATAACATTAAAGTAATTGGAGTTTTTCTTATATGTTTGTTTCTGTAGTAAATAGTAATTCATTTTGTTTAGTAATAAATTAGTCTACATTCTTAAGAGTCTTGTTCTGGCTTGGAATTTAGTGAAAAGGCTGGGGATGGCCGAAAGAACCCACAAGTTTGAATGTCTTTAGGCTGCAGGAGCTAACAAAGGGTAAATTGAGACAAGCTAGTGCAAGGTTTAAACTGCAGTTCTAACTTTTTTTTTTCCTTCCTGCAGTCAGACTGGGATAGAGAGCTAGCATTCACAAAACAATAGTAGGTAGACAATGAAAATGCAAAGTAAGGGCACTGCAGCCAGGAGCCAGCAGTTAGGATAAAGCTGGGAAAAGGGTTTTTCATTTTTATTGGTTATAGTTTTAAAAGTCGCTCTTTCCTTACCCGATAAGAGGCTGAGATTGTGGAGGGCAGCAAGGGGCTCCATTTACCTTGACTGTTTCTCACTGTTCTTGGTGCAGGTTTGGAGAGGTGCCAGAAAGGTTCAGTCCTAAGATTCATTCTAATCAAGGGATCAGCATCAGGCATCACTGAACGCAGATCCCTTCCCCTGAAGTAACTAGGGCTGCTCCCCTTGGTGGCAGAACCTCCTAGGCTCAGGTTCCCTGGTACTGTCGGCCATTCAATCAGTTTTGCTTGGAAGTAGACTAAACAATCTGATGTCAGTTTCAAAGGGACTGTAGTTTGGCATTGCTCCTCAGCCTGGTGGAATTCCTGAGCTATTTCTAAGTCTCCCCTGTGGGTCAGAAATCAATCTTTGGCCAAGCTAGGTACTTTCTCATTTGGCCAAAGTACTGAAGTAGGTTTAAAGCGACACGTACACACCCACAGAGCTTCCCATCCCATCAGCAGAAATACACTGTTACCCTAATCTCATTAGCATTATTTTAATACTCTGAGTAACTACCACCCAAGAGATGATTTGAGAGCTCCGTATAGAAATTTCCTGAAATATGAATCTGCTATTTAAAGGAACCCACCAGCAGTTTACACCCTAAAATTCTTTAAATTCCTTGCCTGTTTCCACCAATCTTGAACTTATTAGAGCTTGATCTTCAGCTAATCCTAATCAAGTTTCCTACTGTAAGCCAAAAACTTCTCATTCTCAGCAAACCCTGACCCTGTCTCCCAGAGGGGAGACACTCCCCATGCCCTTTAGGGTGGGTCTCTTACAGTGGTGCATATATAGACACACTGTCTCATCAACTGATTGTGTTGTGGATTTGTTGATTGCTGTTGACTGACATCTGGAGAGCTGACATTCCAAACCAGTCTTTCTCCAAATGAGAGAGCAGGAGCACAGTCGTTTCTGACCTCACACCTGAACAATTTCTTCTTGTTTACTTTCTCACCTCATACTAACTTCCTCCTGTACTTCCTGGCTCTGTCACCTATGATCGCACCTCCTGGCATAATAGCTCCCTGGAATGGTAACCCCGCTCGGCTGTGAATGTTCCGATCTTCTATTTCTTGAATATCTCAGTACAAGTTTGCCTCTTCAGAGTTTGTAAAGATAGAATTTGCATTTCATATTGGTGCGGGGTACAGTTATTCCTGGGAGTGGTGAGGAAATGAGTGTAGAAAAGCAAAAGGTGAAAATAATGACAGAAGGAATTTGTTTTTGAGAAATGGAGCAGATTCATCCCCGCATCATCAGTGTGTATGTGTGCACGCCCGCACAAACCTGCAATTCAGAATTTTGCTTCAGCTCTTGCTCAAGACAGCATGAGCTCATTTATCAATAGCATAATTAATAAGACTCACATAAACTATGGAGGAACTGCAACAGACTTCGGATGCCCCTCATCTCTGCACTGACCTTTCAGCTGCTCTTTTCGTTCATTTCAATCCCCTTCAATTTATGTGGTAAAGGCCAGATGTCAAAATATTGAGCTTAAAAACATCAGGCTATCCTGCATTGCCTGCGCTAAAACCCAGGGTCCCAGCCAAAGTCAGTTAGGAATGATAACCTTAGCAACGAAAACAGATCCCAAAGGAAAGGGCGTATGACTTCAGAGAATGAAATAAATCTAGGAGTGACTGGTGCTTCTCTTCTGGCAGTTTTAAAAAGTAGAGCATACTGCCAAAAAGATTAATCAGTGGTGCTTAGCAACCTTCCATCTGGCCATTTAAGTCGGATTATAAGCTACCTTCGACTTGAGGGTAGCAGAAAGGACATCTGCACTTTCCATACCTCCGAAAAAGGGCTCAACCTGCTGATGCCCTGATCTTGGACTTCTCACCTCTGGTATCACCATTTCTGCACCAAGTTTCTGTGGTTTTAGCCACAGGATTTGTAGTACTATGTTACTGTAGCCCCATAAAACTAATACAAAATCGCAGACATCGCTCCACAGCAATCAACACAAATCTCCTTTTAATGGCTACATTGTAGAAAAGCTTTTAGCACCAAACAAAGTGGAAACCTGGCTTTAAAACAAAAGCTCCCTGGATGCACACTCACCATTATTTCTTCTAATATAATTTCTGTTACAGGAAAAACTTAGGTGAGGAATATATTTTCAGAATTACAACAGAAGATGCTATATACAAAGTAAATATTTTCTAATTCCATGTGCTAGTACATTTTAAAAACTCTCTTTAAAAACAACTCTTTTCTCTTTTTTTAAGTACAAAATAACACAGACTAAAACACATTCTCAAAAACAAGGAAAAATACCCACAACTCACCCCAATCAGCAAAGTTTTTAAATCATGGTTTATAAACTTGTTATTTTATGCCTATTTCTTGTTCTTGTACCTCTAATGAAATGATAGCACCTTTGATACTGCTCAAAACCTTGTTAATGCAATTAATTGCATTAATGTGGGACATTACAATGAAGTCTAACTTTTTCCTTTCTAACGAAGTAAATATAATTCAGCAAAGCTGTCTATAGTTAAACCTAGCAATGATTTTCTTAAACTCTCAGAATTGAAATCGCTGGGTTTAAAGCCATTTAACATGACGTTAAAGGCTTTTGATAAACACTGCCAGCTCACCACCAACAAAAACACCCTATCAATGTGTATTCCCTCAGGAGTGTGTAAGCTGTTCTCATTCTTATGCTCTAAAATCATTTTTTAGACTTACCAATTTCACAGACAAAAACTAGTACGTTATTGTATTAACTCAATGGCATATATCACGCCGGGAGTTATAACATGAGGTAAAAGGCTATGAAATAAAGAAAAAGATAGTCAAATAACACTAATGGGCATACAAATGAGAATTTCTTTGGTGAGGTGAAAGGAGCAGTGTGAACAACTGGGTAGGGGGGCTTGAGTGGAGCGAGGGGCAAGACGATCCTCGGGGGAGAGGACATGTTGAATCCAGAACTCTCTAGAAAACCACACCCCTTCCTAAAAGGTTTCAGAGGGCCCAACACCATCCCGGTGCCAGAACAATTAATTCTACAGACCTTGTCCAACCGTCTGGTTACCATATGCCCCCAGAATTCAGTGAGGTAAGGACATTATTTCACTCGGCTAAGCCATGTAACATCCTGGGTCTGACAGGAATCTATCACTCGTGCTTAAGTAAAAGGCAGAAAGCAGCCTGTGCTGCTTCCCCCCTAGTCCCATTCCCATTCCTCTCACTCTGTTCACTTACTTCCAGTATAAAAATTCTTGTTAGTAGCAATCACTTACTTGGGTGACAGGGGTGGGGCCATTTCTCATGGGGGAGGGAGGCCCTACAGTTTAGCAAAAGTGCTTTCACATTCATCATCTCTAGTCCTCAAAGCTCTATCCTAGCCACAAGGCAGGGCTGGTTATGGTGATTTGCAATTAAATGGATTCCCAATCATTAAGCACCGGCATGGAGAAGTCAGGATGGAGATGCAGGGCTCTGGAGCCACGCTTCTGGGTCCCTGTCCCATTCCTGGGGGCTGGAGGGCAGTGCTGCTCTAACTATCTCTGATCAGAGTGCACACATGCACGTGCATATGCACACACACACACTCTCTCACACTCACACACATGGGCTGATATCCTTCCAGCATGGCCTTCCACCTAAAAGCAGGGGCCCCACTGATAGCAAATCCACACCAAACTGACGCAGAACACAGGCTAGCAACTCTTTCCCTCTTTCCAGGTAAAGTCCCCAGAAAAGAAGCTGTAATTTCTAAGTCCAAATGGAAAGACACAAAGGATCAGGAACTCTTCTGCGAACAGGGTGGAAGTGTCACTCCAGTGTATACGTTTCTCTCTTAGGTTCTCTAAGCAGAAACCGTTAAAGCTACATCATGTGAAAAACAAGCTAAAATGCTGCTTCCATTTGACTTCAGAAGTCTTCCCAGTTAGTCGGCCATTTCCCAGCAAATGCTAGATGGTACACAAGGATTGTTTTCTCACTTGCAGAAAAACATCCAAAGATCAACAAGTATGAAATTACTAAAATATATTCATCTCAAACTGGGTCTTAGCTCTGCCTACTAAACACCTGCTACTCTTTTGAAATATAATTGTTTTTACTTCAAATATCTATCCAAAATATCAGATAAAAGTAGAGTAACAGAGCTCTGTTTTCCAGCTGATATTAATTTCACTAACACCAATTATTTTCAGCAAAGAAAAGTATCTCCAAAGGGCACTTAAAAGGGGTGGAGATTGGACAATAACTTCACACCTCCAGGCAAATTCTTCACAGCATTTGAGCCTAAGCAAATGAGACTCTGGAGAGACAAATGCATTTATCAGGAATCTGCTTCATTAATCTGAAAGGGAAAATTCGGCTAAAGGCTAAGCCACCAGTAATTAATATTTATTGTGTTCTCCCTGAGTAAACGACACTGTGGTCACCATTTTACAGAAGAGACAGCACAATTCCTGCACATAAACTGCTTGCAATGTAATCCTTGAGGTGCTCAAATATGAGGTAGTATAATGATACATGATACACTGCTTTGTAAAAGAGCTATCACCCTTCGCACATGCAGGCATCTGAACTGCATTCCAGGGGTGGCGATGACCTGGCCTGGAACCATCTCACACTTGGTCATGACTCTGGCACGCCTTTAAGAAAGGGTCAGAGGGCTGGGCACAGTGGCGCGTGCCTGTAAGCAGCAGTCTAGGAAGCCACAGCAGGAACCAGGGATCGCGGTTTGAGTCCCGTCCGGGGCCACATAGCAAGACCTAGTTCCAAAAAAATAGCTGGGCGTGGTGGCGCACGCCTGTAATCCCAGCTACCTGGGAAGCTGAGGCTGGGGATCGCTTGAGTCTGTGGTATCCCAGGCAACATGAGCCCACGGTTCCACGGGCAAAAATAGTGAGACCTAGTCTCAAAAAAAAAAAAAAAAAAAGAAAAGAAAAGGTCAGAGTAGTCAGTCCATGACCACTACTCACAGAAATAAAATGCAAAAGGAGCTTATCATATTATAATTAATTTCAAGTATGCATATCATCTGATTAAATAAATCATTAAATCCACTGCCATACTGTGAACTCTTATAGGAACAGCTCTTGGGACATTACTCATCAAAGGAGTCTCTTCATACCAGATGCCTGACATATGTTTGTCAGTTCAGTGGATGGCTGGAGAAGAGAGAGCAGGTGAAAGGAAGGAAGATCAGAGGGGGTAAGACAAAGAAGTCAGAAAAGGCAAGAAAGGGAAGAGAGGATGGGGGAGAGATTCTGAGGTTTTAATAAGTTTTAGCATAATGGGTCTCTAACCAAATCAACAATTCCCTTCACTGCCCCTCTGTTGGTACAACTTCCACACAAAGACAAAGGCTATTTCCCCCCTTAAAAAAGCTATTTCCCTCCTAAGTTAAGCCTGTAACTTAGACCTATAGTTTTAACTGTTAGTCCTTTCCAGGACCAACCTCCCAGAGCGAGACATTTTAACTGCACCTTCGATATCACCAGGTTGTCAGTTTCTTACGACCGCAATTTAATCTGCAGATCGCGGAAAAACACAGGTCAAACTGAACGATTTCCAGGCTCAACCTGCAATCCAGCCCACAGAATGCCTTTCTCCGGGCTAATTTTCACTTTTCAGACCTTATAGTTTGCTTTTACCAGGTGGCCTTTCACCATCTCCAAAAAGATCACTAGACACAAAGTCACCAGAGTCCACCAGGTGGACGGAGTTTAGAGGAGGCCAGGGCCGAAGTGACAGCCCTCTCAGCTGACTTCTTTCCCGCTGATTTCCAAGGTCTAGAAAACAAACTGATTAGTTGCGTGACCTATTTTCTCATATCCGTTCACAGGTCTAACGCTTCTAATAGCTTTGTGGAAATCGAAATTCCCACCAAGGAGCTCTGGGTTTGCTATCGCCTTAGTCAACTCTCCCTCAGGAGCTCTCTGGGGCTTTCCCCTAGGCAGCTGTGATTAAACCTGTTTTTCACCATCAAGGGAGTAAATTCTTACTTTCTCCTGGCCAGCACCCAACCTGAGAGGTAAAAACGGGAATGCCTGCACCTAGCCAGAGTGAACAAGATCTGAAAATCGGAATCGTGCGTAATTCTCATCAAAGGCAGCTCTGCACGCTGCTCCCTGCCTGCCCATAAATATACTACCTACGTGGGCAACTCTGTGCAGCTTGATTTCTTCCTGGTCATCCTGCCTAGGAACCCTTCCTCATGCTTCACGGTCCAAGTTCTACTCGGTTTCCAATGGCCAGCTCCAGGTAGAGCTTCCCCAAGAAGCTCGCCACATCTTCCTGCTCTGAACTTATCAGTCACTATGCACCCAGCAGGCAAGGTAAACCCATCAGAGTGACACTAAGAGATGGATGCCTATGAAAAAAGGACCAACACAACATCCAATAGCCAGTGGGTCCTGAGACACATGGAGCACAAAGAACAATGCGCAGGGAGCAGGAAGGGTCTCCCAAGCATTCGGTGAGCATCATTCTGTCTGGTCTCAGCCTGAGGGCACACTTCAAGTCCAGCCCTCTCCCCCACAGCACTCTCCCCCCACAAGTAAAGGTTCATTTCTCACTGGAGGAACCAGGATGCCTCCAAGTTTTGTGTTTGCTACTTCCGTCTTCAGATGTGTTCTTTTCTAATGAAAAAGCTCCCCTGCTTCAGTTGTATTTGTGTTGCTGCCCAATTTTAGCAAATCCAGGCATTTGCAGAAGGAAAATGCTTTTGATCCCTCAGCTCAGAAAATACTTCGAAAAAAATAATCTCCCTTTAGACCTACCCATGTAATGCCAATTCACCATTTTCAAACTAACCTTTTGTAAAGTGTGTAGTATGAACTACTCCTACAGATATTTTCTCACGTTTCCCAACTGCAAAATAAACGTGCTGTAATTCTTTCCACAACTACAATGTAAATACATATTTCACTCCAGGGATAAATTGGCTTTACTTTCATGTAAATTTAGTAGCAATAAAAGGTAACACTCAGCATGAGAAAATGCTCATCGGCTTCCTTCAGAGGTTTCTGATTGTGTATGCAACCCTCCAACCCATGCCAAAACATCAAAAATGAAAACACTACCTAGCCAAAATTTTTAATTTGTCCAGAGAAAAAATAACTTGAGATATATTTCTTCACACTGAAGCATACGCTAGATTTTAATAAAGCCACGTTTATTTTAAGAACACTTTCTCAGCTTCCACACTGAGTAGGAAATTCCCTCTAGGGCTCTCACAGGTCTGGCTGTGACCATATTACCCACTCCATTGCTGCCCCCTGCCGACAGAAGTGTGGGCACCTCGCTCAGGGACAGTTATCTCCTGAGAAAATGCTAGCTGCAGGCAAACTCAGCTGGCCTGTACACTCAGCACCAAGTCCCAGGAACAATGAGAAATAACAATGGACACAGCTCCTTCATAGCTTTTGTGGGCTGGGCATGGTGGTGCATGCCTGTAAACGGCAGCCTAGGAAGCTGCGCCGGGGACCAGGCATCATGGTTTGAATCCTGCTGGGGGAACATAGTGAGACCTAGTCCCAAAAAACATAGCTGGGCGTGGTGGTGCACACCTGTAATCCCAGCTATCTGGGAAGCTGGGGCTGGGGATTGCTTGAGTCTGTGGTACCCCGGGCAACGTGAGCCTGCGGTTCCACAGGCAAAAATAATGAAACCTAGTCTCAAAATAAATAAATTAATTAAATATGGCTTTATTCTCAAGAGTTGTGAGCATGAACAGAGGAGATGAAACATGTATATCTGAAATCATCGAAAAACGATTATACATTAAACTGCTGAGCAACAGCGAAAGGGTTATCCAGGACTAAAGGGTCCTGAAAGGATGAGGTCAGTGTAGACAAAGGTGCCATATAGACTAGTGATTCATCCCAAGGAATCACCTCACTCAGCACAGACGTCTGCTCTCAGTGACTGTCCACACTGCGACACCAGAGCACCCAGCAAATACTCATCTTAGTCGAGGCAAAAGCCAGGAAACACGTAACTGCTTGACTTCACATGGGTACCTCTAAGTAGTGAAAAGAGTTCACAGACCCCAAAAAAGGAAAGATTCTGGAACCCTAAGATGCTTTCTCAACAGGCATCTCGGGAGGGGTGGAAATACCCACATTATGTAGTCCTAGGAGCACATTCCTTCCAAGGCAAGAGTTTTAATCTTAGATTATCAAAGGGACTTATGGCTAATAATCAATGAATAAAAAACATTAGACTCTTTAGGTCTAGCACTGAGAGGCTAGGGACTCCTGGTACAGAAAAGGCACAGAGCACCTCTGAGGGAGAAGCCCTGCCCTCCCCATTCCTATCCTGAGAGGTGATGACCATTTGAATTTAAATTGAAGAATTTAAACTATTCTCTGGGGGGGGAGGGAAACCGTGGAGGAGAGGGTTATAATGAAGCCATCAAATAATATCCCATCAACAAGCTCAAAGATTGAAAAAGAGAGTGAACAGCAGCTACATACAAACTAAATGCTTAACCATTGATCCTGTGCGGTCAGTTCTTCCTGGCAAACAGGTCAGCCTCTACTTGCAAAGCCAGACTGAGAAACAGCAATCTGTTGTCTGAGACTTTCTATTTACGACCTCTAGAAAATGATGATGTCAAATATCTCAGGCACCAAACTGGGTTTGGGTTCATGAAAAATTAACGGCACATAAACAAAGAGCGGAGAGCATGGGCAAGTGCCTCCCTAGTTAATCCACTCATCGCTGGAGGAAGGGCCTTCTCCAACCACCTCATGCCCCCTTTTGGAAAAGAGCAGCGTTTAGGATCTGAGTATACAAGCTCAGAACCACCTCCTAAGTTTATTCCTTCTGGGCTTCATTTTTTAAATGGAGCTTATAATAGTCTCATCATACTTATTTCTTAAGGGCTGAATTAGTCAGTAAATGGGAACTACTTAGAAATGTTCCTGAGACAAGGCCAGGCACGGAGGCTTGTGCCTGTAAGCTTCAGCCTATGAAGCGGCTGGGGGTAGGGATCACGGTTCGAGTCCCGCCTGGGGCATGTAGTGAGACCTAGTTCCAAAAAAATAGCTGGGCATGGTGGCGAGCGACTGTAATCCCAGCTACCTGGGAAGCTGAGGCTGGGGATTGCTTGAGTCTGTGGTACCCCGAGTAAAATTAGCGAGACCTACTCTCAAAAAAAAAAAAGAAATGTTCCTGAGACAGCAAGCCATGTAAGTGCACGTGGCTGCTGCTGTTTCCAGTACTGCTGTGAATACTGTATACTGCGATGGTTCTTCTGCAAATTTAACGAGACTACACATAAAGTGCTTAAGATGGGATAAGTATTTAGGAGATGATCAATGAACATTAACGATGAAGACGGTGAACACCAGTTGAGAATTTAACACAGATATAGATTTCCTATCTTGCTATTTACACTATATATCATAAGACCCATTTCAACACATTCTGTGTAAAACTTATTACATTTCCCCTTGCAGAATCACTTGCCTTTTGTATTATAAAGTAGAATTAGCTGCTGTATATAATTTTTTGCTTAATTTCACTAAATCAGCTGCAATTGCATCTCATTTGCAGACTGTAGCTATGCTCTAAAAAGTCACCATAAATACTGAGTCAGTGAAGACTGACTTGAATCAGTCTTAAAAGAAATACAAGGGAGGTTCCCATGAACCCACAGTGACTTTTTCCTCAACTGAAATCCCTTTTGCATAACATAGGCTTGTTCGCTGACCTTGTAAAGCAAGGTGGTTTTATAGGTGTGGAAAACGGGATTTCCACCTAACGATCCTTTTCCTGTGCAACAGCAGGTATAGTCGATCCTCATTATTCACAGTAATTATGCTCTGCTGAAGAACAGTTCTCCCCATGACACTCAGCCAGATCTTCCAACAAAAGTCACTTTGGCGTGTGGACTGTTCCAACTGAGGTCCCCCTGAGGGGACCCAACTGAGGTCCCTCCCGGACCCTGGGAAACTTACCACTTCTTAACTACCATGAAGAATGAAAATTGGGGGTACTACCCAGAATTACAGCTTTTACCAGAAATGTCCTCTCTATCAGAGAAACCCATCTACATGGTAGGGCAAACGTGACTACAGAGCTTCTGTCCTTTGTCATGAGTCACGTTCTCCTGGTCAAGTTGAGTCCCCTCTTCCCTCCTTGAAGTCCCAGGTTCCTCACCCGGTTCCTTAGCGCAGGATATAGATACCTTCGTCTTTTCTCGCTGACTGTGGAATCCACACTTAAATGGATTCTCCATTTGTTCATAATTAAATTTGTTTTCTTCTATTCAACCTGTTTCATGTTCATTTGCTTACTTGGTCAGTTCAAGAACTACCCAAAAAAGATAGGAGAAGTTTCCTCTCCTCCCCAGCCTTATCAAGTCACCAAGAAAGAAAATTAGCAAATGTTGAGCCATCATTCCTAGGGCAACACGTGAGTTGTTGTATTTATGTGCACGCAGACATAGCTCACGCGGATTATAAACCTAGATGCGAAGAACAACTCATCCTGGTAGATCAAATGAGGTTCTGAAGTGTTAAGTCACTTGCCTGGGGTCACCCCCCCCTACCAGGTGCCAGAGCTGAGTCCCAAATGCAGGGCTTCTAGCACTTCCCTGCACTGCCCCTCCTGTTTCCACCCTCTGGGCTTTCCTGCACAACAGCAGAAATGAAGAGGAAGCACACAGCCTTCTTTTATCTCGGCTGGGGATATGTGCTCTGAATGATAAATTTCTCAATGTTCTATGCGGGTCTGCAAAGAACCACAACAGAGCAATGAGTATCAATTTCAGAGTTACAGATTAATTTTAGCAAGAGAATTTACAAATTACAGAACCCAAGAATAAAAAAAAATACATTTTAAAAAATTCCTGCTCAGCCTCCCAATCTTCAGAATCCATTAAACCTACAAACTTAATTTTCACACCTTTTGAATTATGTGAATCAGTCAGCATTAGCTGAGAAGGGTTTTAACATTTCCCTGGTCCTGGATGATAGGATGGAAAATTTTTCTTTCAGCCCCAGACAATGGTTTGTTTGTTTTTTTTAATTTAATTTTATTATTTTTTAAAATTCATTTTATTGATTTGTCACAACTGTGCATTAATTGATCCCTCCTCCTCCCTCCATATCCCCCCCTCTGTGTTCCCCCTCCAGTCACTCCCTCTCCCATTTTTCTGCAATTTGTTGGTTTGGTTAAGTTGATGTTCAGTTGTTGGTTGTTTGGCCTGTTGTTCTCTTCCGATATCTGGTAAATGTGTGTGTGTGTTGTTGTTGTTGTTGTTGTTTTTTACCCTGGGGCGTTCCCACTTCACTAACATTTGTTAACTATCCTGATCTTTTGTGCTCTTCACCTCTCCCACCTTCTTCCCTCTCCTCCTCTCTCGCTCCATGGTTCAGTCCCATTGGTTGTTTTCATTTTTTCTTATTTGTTTGTTTGTTTGTTTTTCCCTATATCCATCATATAAGTGAGACCATCCTGTACTTATTTTTCTTTTTGACTTATTTCTGCTAATGAGTCTTTCTCAGAACAATGGTTTTTAAAGCTGATCACTATCTCAGGAATTCACAAACATTTAGACTTTTTTTTTCATTTTTTTCCATAGTTTCTTCACATACTACACATGTTACTTTAGCACATTCTAGAGTAATCTCACCTTTAGATCAGTAAACTATCTCCTCTTTGGATAGGCCATATTTTTGCATTACTCACACTAAACTGACAGGCAAGGACACTGACTCACTCCAGAACAAAGCTCATCTAATGTTTGGGGTCACGTGTGGAGGAAAGAAGAAATTGAGATGGAGGAGACTGATAGTGGTCTGTGAGGCTACCCCACTCAACAGGGATCCTGGGAAGCATGTCCAGGTCCCACTTTAATGAAGTCGAGAAACCCCTTATCTACCCCAGTAAGGAAAAGTTACAATGATGTAATGAGGAAGTAGCAAAGTATGTGACATGCAGTAGGCAGGATGTGGGGATGCATGATAACAGGAGAATTTACCTTTGGGGGCAACAGTATTACTAATAGGTCATAAGTCTCTTCAGACATTCCAAGGTGGTTAGAAAGCTGGGTTACAGGTGAGAGATGTGCTTTCGACCACCCTCTAGTGTGCCAAAGGAGATTAGAGAGATAGGAGGTGTTCCTCTTATCCGAAGCTCCATCACTCTACCTGCTTCCACATTCATAATCTAACACCAATTTTCTCCACCAGGCACACAGTAGCCTTCAGGTTCTTAAACACACTGACCACACCTCAGCCTTGCATTTACTTGGGGGCCACTTAGACAGTGACACCAACAAAAACCACCGACACCAAAAAATATGGTAATGAGCACATCGTGACAAGGATGACTGCCGCCCAGTGGGTGCTGAAAGGGAGCATGTGCACCCCTAACCACCCCCACTTTTTTGTAATTAACTTTTTTATTGGTCACATTTGTGCATTAATTGATCCCCTGACATATAGCCCTCACTCCTCCTCTAGCCCCGCTTTCTGCAGCTTTGCACAGCACCATGCACTCCCAGAGACACCTTACAAACCTTCATGCTAGGTTTGGTGGGTGGGCTATTTTGTGAGGGCACTGAGAAATTTGAGCAAGTAGCCAAGTTTTCAGGAACAATCCACGAAAAATGAGGACCAACTCTATATTTTTTAATTATCTCAATATATTTAAAAGTCCATCTAAATAATACAAAAAAAAAATCCCTACAGGGAAATAATCTGTGCATGGCCACAGGAAACCATTCCACTCTCCTCTCTCAAACACAGACCTGATTACTGAGAGAAAGGAAGTGCTGCTAACTTGCTGCTAGTACCACTTCCAAACAGGCCATTTCCTTTGATTCAATTATTGTACAAGCTTGCGATGAATAGCAAATTGGAACAATCTTCGCCTTAGTAGTTATGCAAGTTCAGAAAAATTTACTCGTAGACATGCCCCTAAAGCACTAAAGGTATTGATTTTGATGTAGAATAAATCTTCTCAAATGCCTCTTTTTTTTTTTTTTTTTTTTTTTGGTAAATCATTCTCTGGACAGCCTTTATACAACAGATTTTATTGAATTTCACAGCTCAAACCATTCTTTTAGTTTCTAACTGATCTTCACCCACGAATCCCATTCTGCTACCCTTAAGTGATATCATTTTCTTCACAGTTCACAGGGCAATTTTTTTAAGGCTATTTAAAATTTCTGGGAAGAAAAACTGGGAACACCCCTTCCTCGCTGACAAGTGTAACGTGGGCACTCTGCTGGGTACAAGAGTCCAACAATGAACAAACTGATGAAAACAGACCATCAACAAAGTGCAGCCTGTCAGATGTAATGGGTACAGGAGGCAGAAAAAAGCAAGAGATGGGAGCAAAATAGCAACTATCTGTCTCCGTGCTTTTTTTGGTTGACATTCTCCCTCCCCACCACCTGCCACTTTCACTTTTACTCTCACCAAAGACTCAGATTATCCTTTTAAGTTCCCAACCATGCCCATTATTGTTCCCTGGACATAAACACACAAGCCTTGGACCACAGCCTTTCTGGAACTCTGTAATGAAGTCCCAGAATCAACTGCTTTGGCACTGGCTGGTTTTGTTTGATGAAAACACATTATCCGAGTTTTTATTTTATTTTGAGACTAGGTCTTGCTATTTTTTGCCCATGGAACTGCAGGCTCACGTTGCCCGGGGTAGCACGGACTAAGCAATCCCCAGCCTCAGCTCCCCAGGTAGCTGGGATTACAGGTGTGTACCACCACACCCAGCTATTTTGGGGGGACTAGATCTCACTGTGTTGCCCCAGGCAGGACTCGAACCATGATCCCCAGACCCTGCTGCGACTCCATAAGCTGTCACTTACAGGCACAAGTCACTGTGCCCGGCCCTTATCTGAGTTTTTCAAGGCTCCCTCCAGCTGCTGGACTGCAAACAGTGTCCATAGTAAGGGCGGAAGTGAGTCCACCCGCAAATGCGCACCTTTCTGCAGACAGCCAGGTGGGAGGTAGTAAGAGGAAAGCAGTCCCAGGGACCAGATTCTGGATGTATTTTAAAGCAAACAATCATGGTAAACATTCTTACAATTCTGATGTGGAATATGAGAAAAAGCAGAATAAATGGCAGAGAATGATCTCAAGACTTGGCATCTGAGAAGGGCAAAGTTCCCTTTCATTAACATGGGAAAACAGAGGGGCAAAGTTTTTCTTGCTGTTTGTAGAAATGAGAAGGAATGTGAAGATGCTTCAAAAACTAAATTCTGGATAAATGGATGCAACAGCTACTGTGAGACACCTATTAAGCACTGTGAGCATTAAGCTCTAAACCTTCTTTAAATGAAACTGGGAGGCTAGAATGGGTCCAAGTATGTTTTAATTAAGTATAGCATCCAACATACCTTACATCTCCTGCTGATACCCCTTGGGGGGGAGGAGGATAGGGAGCAGGATGGGGGGAAGGAGGTGTTCCACAGAGGTTATGCATGCAAGCACACACGCGGGCGCGCGCGCGCACACACACGCACACACACAAGTGGCTGTCAGACTTGATGTTAGGAAAGTGGCTCACACCATATACAAACTCTCTTCTCTGCCCTCTCTTCTGCTGTTTTGGGATAAACTCTATTTATCAATGAAATAATAACCTGTTTGAGATCAACACTTCCAAGTGGAGATAAAAGCAGGCCGACAGATGCATGATCTTAGAGGAGGTCAGCATACAGACCTTAAAGTCACAACTCTGGATAAGACTGCTAAGGGGATGAGAAAGTAGGAAGGTGATAAATTCCATTTTCAAGACAGGAGACACAAGAAGGTCGGTGGGCAGAGGAGGAGGTGATCTTTTGGGTACTTTCATTTTCTCAGTGAAAAGGAATTAAGGTCACCATTTCAAAGTGAAGATGGCAATGGAAGTGCTGCCTGTAACAAACAAAAGGGCAAAGTAAAGTTAAAACTAACAAACCTGACAGCAGAACTAAAGCATAAAACAGAAGAGGGGGAGATCGGGAGATTGGGATGGCAGTTCACAGGTGACAGGGTGGTGGGAAAACCTCAGGGTACACAACAAAGTAAAAAAAATGTGTGTGTGTGTGTGTGTAATCAAAAGAAAAAAAGATTAAAAAAAGAAAGTGATGGAGGCTTGACTTACCTAAGACTGAGGCTTTGCTAAGTGAGTACAGCCAAGTGAGATGGGTGAATAGTCTTGGGGGAATACATAAGGGCACTATTTTGACACTATTTTGAGGCCATTAAACCTAAGCAGAGTAAGGAGGTAAACTATCAAGGGAAAAAGGGATGGGAAGGATATGGTCCAACAATGACTCAGACCCAAAGGCAGCTGCTTTTAAGGAGGGAAGGGAATGGTCAAACAAAAGCAAGGTGACTTTCTCCACATCTCTGTCATCTTAGGAAGAATGAAGGAAAAAGCATGTGGACGAATGTAGGGAAGATCCAGTTTCTAGAAAGAAAAAGTGGATCATTTAGAGAATAGCATCAGGCTGTAGGTTATCTGATGACTGATGGAACATGAATCCCAAGAAGCAGAAAGAAAGGTTTCAGGTGTTAGTGAGGAACAGGGTGAGAAAAGGAGATACATGGAGTCACGTGAGGAGGCAAATCAGCAGATTGGGATTACCTGGAGCTTGGGTCTCTCATGACAGTCACCACCTCTGGGTTAAGGGCACAGTGGCCTCAATGGCCTCAAGTAGATGGTAATCGAGAAAAGGACTTCAGACTTAAAGTTTAGATAATTAGAAATAAGGGGAAAAATTGTCCAACAAGTACACCAAAAGGTGATCACCATCACTAGTCATGAGGGAGGTGCCACTTCACACCCATAGCAATGGTTTGAATCAAAGTAGAAAACAGCAAGAGTTGGTGACAATGTGCCAAAGTCATGTGTTGCTGGTGTGAAAGTAAAATGGATCAGAGTCACAGCAGAAAGTGCTTTCTTGATTCCTCAAAAAGTCTCTCAAAGGGAATTACCACTCAATCTAGAAATAAGCATACCCCAAATAGCAGAAAACTGGCACTCAAATACATGCACCTTCTCAGCAATGTTATTCACAAGAGCAAAGGGGTGGAAACATCTCAAATGTCCACTAGCAGATACAAATTGCTATATATCCACAGGGTACGTGGTGCGTGCCTGTAAGCGGCAGCCTAGGAAGCCACAGCGGGGACCAGGGGATCACGGTTCAAGTCCCGTTCGGGACAATGTAGCAAGACCTAGTCCCCCCGCCCAAAAAAAAAAATTGCTGGGCGTGGTGGCATGCGCCTGTAATCCCAGCTACCTGTGAAGCTGAGGCTGGGGGTTGCTTGAGTCTGTGGTACTCTGGGCAACCTGAGCCTGCAGTTCCACGGGCAAAAATAGTGAGATCTAGTCTCAAAAAAAAAAATAAAAAAGCAAATTGCCATACATCCATCTAATGCAGCATCATGCAGCCATAGAAAGGAATGAAGTACAACTACTGCCTCAACATGAATGAACCTCAAAACCATTGTTAAGTGAAGTCAGAAACAAAGGGTCACATGTTGTATCTTTTCATTCATATAAACTATTCACAGTAGGTAAGGCCATAGAACCGAGACTGGTGGTTACCAGGGCTTAACAGTCAGTATGACTGGCTAATTAATGGGCTGGGGATTCTTCTTGGAGTAATGAAAAAGTTTTGAACTAGATCAACATGACTAAACTACAGTTAGTAAACTATCCCCCTAAAATGGCTAATTTAACATTATGTTAATTTCACACCAATTTAAAAAAGTTGTATTGAGGAAGGAAAATGTAAGCAGTAATTTAACCATCACAAAATCAAACCATTCTTGGCTGGGCATGATGGTTCATGCCTGTAATCCATGTGCTGGGAGGCAAGAGGCCTGGTTCACTTAAGTTCACGGGTTCAAGACTAATCTGGGCAACAACCTGGTCTTGAAAAAGCACCTGGGGGGAGGGGAGCACCTATAATCCCAGCTACCTGGGATGCTGAGGTTGGGGATCAATCTCACGCCTTGTGAAAATGCTGAGCTAAACACCAAACTGTTCAGCAACTCCCCCAGCTCTTACAGCTCATCCACACCCATGGCTCATCCTTACAAGTTCTCTGGGTCATAAGAAACATGGAAGAGTAGTGACAGAGCTTGGGACTTCCCTGCCCGTTATGGATACACTGTCTACTTAAGTTATTTTTAAAGCCCAGTAATTTTTTTATTCACCTACAGAGAAATGCCTCACACTTTTGATGTGAATGAGTCATCTGCCATCGCCCTTACTGCCTGCTCATTAGTATTTGATTCAAATCAGCAGACGACAGAGGTACTGGAATCGTTTTCTCTGTGACTGTGCAAAACACATGGTAGGGCATCGCCAGGAAAGGCCACACTCAAGATGAAACTTGAGTCTGTTTCATGAAACAGTGTCCATGAAGAATTCCCAGACTTGAATCCAGTTCCTTTAAGATTTCTGTCATGAGGCCCCAGGTACCACTTAAAAGCATGGAAGAAAGGAGGATGTTTTGAATGGGTGGTCATGGGCCTTCCCCCCCCCCCCCCAAGCAGGGGTGACCTGGAGCATCACACAACTCTGAGACAGGCTTTTTCACCGACAATGTGAAGAGGTGGGACTAGATACACCCATCCCTCAGTTCTCAAAATTATGCATTCTGGGATTTCCTGGGTGAAACTTAAACTTAAGTGCTAGAAGACATTGGTGAGTTCCCTTTCACTGAAAATGATGCCACGCTAAAGTCCTGTCCTTCCCTGATTATCGGAAGGGAACGGCAAAAGGGGTTCAACAAACCAGGAAAACAGTGGAGGGTAGATTTTAATGATGAACTTAATGTAGCATGTACACATGTTGACTCAAGGATGAACCCTGAGGATGTGAGGGCGATCTGGCTGCGACATCTGTCACCCCATTGATCGCCAGGGTTGATTTGACTGATCTGGCTGGCTAGGAGGGTGTCCCCTTCCTCCCTCACCTCTCCATGTGCGTCCCTCCCGAAGCTGCGCGCTCGGTCGAAGAGGACGGCCTTCCCCGAATAGAGACGACCGTTCTTCGGTCGAGGGTATACGAGTAGCTGCGCTCCCCTGCTAGAACCTCCAAACAAGCTCTCAAGGATGAACCCTGAAATTAATTCATTCAATAAATCATTCATCAATCAAAAACTCTTCAAATTTCAGAGAACTACATTTGTAGTGTTAGGGGTGCTGTGGTAAAATTGGGGGAGCTGTGGTCCCAGCATAGTACCTAATGTTGCATTAGGATGGCAGTCATTTTGCCCTGGTGGATGGAGACTTGGAGAAGGGAAGCCAACATTTCTTGTGAGAGGAACAGAGATTGGGGATTTAAGAAGGAGCATGGCTGGAGAGAAGACAGAGAAAGCTGGGGAAGAGAGAGCAGAGGAACAGCAAGGAGGCTGGATGCCTTGGAGCTGCCACTGCCATTTGGAGCAGCAGGGCAGGGGAGGAAGCCAGGCTGTGGGCTTCCATTCCCAGCCAGGGCTGGTGAGGAGCCTGGGATAGCATCTTGGAGAAACTTGTGACCTGTGTAAGCAGACTTGGAGATTTGGTACTTAGAGACTCGCTTTAACTTTGAAACTGCAAAGCTTGGGAATTGTCTAGAGACCTAAATGTGGAGTATTGCTGTTTTCATCACGAGATATATGAAGTGGTTGTTGTCGCTGTTATGAGTGAGTCTTGGTGGTTCAGGCTGAAAGAAGGCTGGAGCTGTGCCTGTTGGAGGAGGACTGATGGCGCCATCTTGGTTTCTTCATTTGGCTTGAAGGTGACAGCCACCATTTTGTGGATGCTCATGGATGAAAGACTCATGAATTGCTTTTTGGACAAGAGACTGAACTGTGCTGTAAGATAATCAGAGGGGTTCCTTGTACCCTCAGTGACATGTCTATATTGTCTTTTTAATGAATAAATCTGTTTTTGCCTCTTTTTAAGAGAGTGTAGGCTTGCTACTACTGGTGCAGCTGGGACAAACCCGATGAACGGCTGGATTTAAAGGGCTAGCACTCTCATTGTTTAGTTAAGTACCCTGCTATGCTTTTTTACCCAATTTCAGTAGCATGACTTTGGGTATAAATGACTGAAGCCCCCTGGACATGATATAGCTATTAGGATCCCCAGACTGTGGTATGGAATGATTCCAAGCAAATTACTCATAGCTGCAGGTATAAACAACTAGCTAAAAAATTGGGGAGGGGGACCAAATTTGTCCCCTCAATCATCCCCAGAGATCCAGATTCCCTTTTCATTCCCTTTTCAGTGCACTATATTTCATATTCTTGCCCCACTTTTCCTCTAGGTTGCTGGGCTTTATTTCATTTATTTCTAGGCACTCCTAATAGGGGAATTGGCTCTTTATGTGCTAAGTTGTAATTATTCCCAAGGTTGACTCTGCTTATGATATACTTTTGGCCATGAAACATTTTTAGGATCTCTAACTTATGAATCTTTTGTTTGCTTTCAGCTTAACATATATAAGTCATGTTGAGACTGGGGGCCTCTTAGTTGTGCTTGCTTCTTCCCCCTTGCACGTAGTCTTGGAAACAGGAACACTAACAACGGTGCATACAAATCACTCTTAATGAATTACAGCAAGTCATTTCTCTTTGTTGCTGGTAGCTTCCTTGCTTTAGCCCACTGTCTAATGTACTACTGGCCCAGACCTCATCAGTGGTGCATGAGTCTTGAGAAGAACCCTTTAACTTGCTTGATTTTGTCCTCATTAAAATACTAAGCTCTCTGCCCTGCTGCTGGGTGGATTTGTCCTCTATTTTCTCAATATATGATGCATGAAAAAGCATATTCTAGCATCTTCTCTTATTGCCATTATGCCAAGTTCTTCCCCCTCATGCAGAATAACATCATCCTTTGTTTTGGGCACTTTGTAGACCCTATCGAGGAGAGCCTGTTGTTTCTTGGAGACAAACACCCTTGAGTTCTCCCTGGAGCTCTATGTCGTCTATAATATCAGCTGCAAAATCCACTGCCTCTGTTGGAGTTCTCATTTCATTCTTGAATGAGGAAGTCCAGAACCCACACTCACAGACCTCTAACAGAGTTCTTACAAGTCATTCCTATCCCAAGGTCAAAGATCATTTAAGGTGATTTCTTTAAGTACTTTTAAAACTTTGATTGTTCACACCTAAGTCTTGGTCTTGCCCCATTTAGAATGCACCTTGGCCCTGCCCTCAGGTCACTCCAGCTATAGGAAGTAGAGCACCCTGGGAGTTGCTCTTCCTCCTAGGAACAGCACCTGCAGACAGTAGCAAAGCTCTGGAAACTGAATAGCCACAAAACCCAACCAGCTTACCTCCCAATGATCTAAGACTTAAGGATAGTGATTTAAACCTATCTTGTCTTCAATTCTCTCCCCCTTCAAGCAAAGAGAAGCCTACTGTTTTACCAGATTGTTCTGGGATTGAGACAATTATAAAAGCTTCTGCAACAACAGTGGTAGAATAGACAGTCAAGATGCAGTTGTCACCTAAGTTGTCTCCTTCCTAGTCCTCATTTCCTTAGTCTGCTTTCCTTTTGGAATCATTTACTGCTCCCCAAAAGATAGGCAAATAAAATGGGAAGCTTGACTTGTACTTTCAAAGTCACTTTTTTTTTAAAAAAGGAACTTTATCAAGGCTAAAACTCAGCATTTGTGACTTTGTGGACTGACTTTACCACATGAAAACTGATCCTTAAATCATACACAAAGGACCTTAAACATACTATTAACAGTGTATGTCCTTTGGGAAGTCAGTCAGGTAGACCCCTGCCCCCCCCCATCTATCCTATGGATCAATGAGGAATGATGAAAAACAGATGACTAATCTCCAAATTCATATACTACATAGCTCATGCACAAAGCTAAGAAACTTGGTATCTGACACTGTCCATGCACAATTTGAGGATTTCCAAAACAAAGATTTTTAAATAGCATTTTTAGATTTTTAAATAGCAAACAAAATAAGTTCCACTTACACAACAGAATTTTGGCATTTTTAAGTATAAGAACAAAATGTACCTAGACTGTACATATTAGAAATAGAAAAATATATGAAGTGGAAAAAACTTTGCACCTCTTGCCCATCACAGGTGTAATAAACATATGGATATTTATGCAAATTGCCAGAAAAAATGTTACAAAAACCTCTAAAAATGGGGTTTTTTCTCTTGATTTTCTACACTTGATCTTAGTCAAAAGGTCAAGAAATGATCCTTTTGATTTTCTTTCACATTGTGTATTACATTTTTTTCTCCCCCCAAAATGATACTGGAATACATTTCAACTCCTGTGTGGGGATCAGCCTGTCTAACTTACAGAAGGGCAGCAACCTGACACAAGCAGGTTACAGAAATTATTTTCCTAGATTTGAAATCAGGTAACAAAACAAGCAAAGCAGGGAACTCAACTATACTTACAAGTAGGAGCAGCTGGCCCTTTAAATTCAGCCACTCTCCAGGTTCATCCCCAACCTGATCCGTACAGTAGCAAGACCAAACTATCTTAAAAGAGGCAAAAACAAAATTTATTCACCAAAAAGAAAAATAAGCAAGAGTCACTGACGCTTGACAAGAGTTACAAGGGACTCACACAATTCAGTATCCAACTCCAAAAAGCTGCATATGGATCCTTGAGCTACATGCATTCAAAAGATGGTGTTTATCCCACCTTCAAGCCATCAGCAGGAGATTCGAATCAAACAAGGAAACCTAGATGGTATCATTGATGCACCTCCAAAAGGCACAGCTTCATTGTTCTTCCTGCTTCAACCCTGAAGTGGCCAAAATCACCAAGACTCACTGAAAACAGCAACAGCAACCACTTCAGATAACTTCTCACAATGAAAACAGCAGCACTCCAAACTCTCTTCAGATCTCCAGAAAATTCCCAAGCTTTACAGCTTTTTTCCCACCCCACCAGCTTTACGTTTTATAAATTAAAGCAAGCTTCCAAGTACAGAGTTTCTTTGTCAGCTTAGACAGGTCACAAGTTTCTCCAGCATCCTTTCCCAGGGCTCCTCACCAGCCCAGGCTGTGGAGAGAAGTTCACAGTGTGGTTTCTTCCATCTCCAGAGCTGTGTATGGCAGCTGCAGGTGCACCTGGGGGGATGATGTGACTCCCCAGCCTCCTTCCTGCTCTGATTTCTTCTCCCTGTTCTGTGACCATACTTCTTCCTTAATCCCCTTTTTCTGTCCCTCTCAGGATCTCTACTTCCCTTCTCCGAGTCTCTGCCCACCAGGGTGAAACGGCACAACACTAATTCTGCTGCATTACAAAGGTGTGGCTCCCCCCCCAATTTCACCACATCACTCCTATCAGATGAACATGTACAGAAACAGAGAAAGAAGTTACTGTAACAAGTTTGATCCTATAAAGACATCACTTCACAATGTTATTTACTAGAAAGATGACTTAACTTGGAGTAAACGACAAAACAAGCATCAAATTACCGAAAACTGCTTTTCCTCAATTCTTCATTCAACTCAGTGCTCTGCCTGCTTCCATCTGCTGGTGACAAGTATGCATTTAATTCTTGTTTTGTAAATTTGGGGTGGGCTGGGGAGTGGAAGTGGAAAGAAAAACTTGAACTATAAAGATAAATCCAATAACAGTATGTTTTTGCCTCTTTCCTCCAACATTCAAGGAACTAGAAAGCAATAAAAAATACATCCACTATGGAATTTTGCAGGAAATTTAGAAAATATAGAAAGCATGAGGAAGAAAAAGCTCACCCATGTCTCCATTAGTCCAGAAAAAATCATCATGTAGGTATTTCCAATATTTTTATACATATTTTCAATGAAATACTGTCAAATATACTTTATTTTATATATTGTATGGTCCGGAAGCTTCCCATGCACAAGTTTAATGGAAGGAGCTCTGTCTGTCTGTTCTCTGTGTGTGTGTGTGTGTGTGTGTGTGTGTATTTGGTGGTAGTGAGTGGGCAGTGAGGGGAGGGGTGACCTATACACCAAAGGGTCATTCTTTAGACCAGTCTGAGTCCAATACAAGACAGTCTTGAGATGGCGAAAAAGAGGATCCTGAAATTCCTTAACACCTAGATACAGGTAGGGGATCTGATCTGTGGAATCTTCCTCTGGGCTCTGGGTTATGGGGTAGAGGACTGAGGGTATGGCCAGTCTTGCAGAGCAAGGAAGACATGAAGAACTTAGTACCTGCCTATGGAGGAATGGAGGGGCCACGTGTGATCCGGGACTACAAAGGGCAGCTGCCATGGTGAGGGGCCCCATGGGTCAAGATGCAGCAGAGGATCAGGAGCTGTGCTGCATCCCAGGATACTGAGGCCAGGTCTGCTGTAAGAGGAACATCAGGCCCCAGTTGAACCAACAGAACATACTACAGGAAACCAAGACAGTCCCTGGAAAGCTCTTTCCTCCTTTCCAGAGTGAAGGCTGGTGGAAATGATTGAGTCTCATAAAAAAAAAAAAACAGTGCATCTTTACCTTTTAATCTGTGTTGTAGGGCATTTAAATCTGACTCTTAAATATACATGACATATATCCATCATTGAAGTTTTATTAAATTGAAGGATCCATTTCTACTGCTGAGTTCCTTTCACTTAATAGCGTATGAGTATTTCACTGTGACAGTAAATAGCTTTTTAGATATAATCTTTTAAAGGGAGATCTGTTACCCCACTGAATGGATGTTCCTGAACTGTAATCAACACAATTAAGATTAGAAGCAGTCAATAAACAACATGACAGTTTTCAATCTCACAAGTGATTAAAGAAATGCAAATGAGAAGGGTGAGTAGATGCTTTTCTTTCTTTCTTTTTTTTTTTTTTTTTTTCCTGCTGAGCAAGCTGGAAAAAGTTTTTAAATATGATAATATCCAGCACTGGCCAGGATTCAGAGAAATGAGCAGCCACACCAACTGCTGGCTGGGGGTATAAATTAGGCCGACTCTTCAGGTCACTTGGCAATATGTTCCCAAGCTCTTAAGACTACTCGTGGGTGGCAGTATTGGCTCACCCAAGCATGTGCTTAACAAGAGAAGGTCCTGAATTATCCTGAATGGTTAGGAGCCAATTTACATACCACAAACATCAAATTCTTATGCTTCTGATTTTCAGATATCAGGATCCAGTGTTTGCCAGTTACCATATACAGTTGGAAATGAAATAAGACAAAAGAATATGGGGCCACGAGATGGAGCTTGTGGCTTCCTTTTGCCACTGCAGGCAGAGACATCATGGAGATGTTTGCAGGGCTGAGAATGTCCTTTGACCTCAAAGCTTGGATTTACAGATCTGGAAGCACCGCACCCCATTGCCACCAGGTGATGTATACAATCAACACTGCACATGAGCTCACCCACTAGATGCCATCTACACAGGTTTCTCCTTGGTAATAGACTTTCATCATTCAAATCAACCTCAGCCCAGGCAGGAAAGATCTAGTACATATGTGTTTAAAGGCCAGATGGTGCAGAAAACAGATATGCTTGTTGAACTGATTTTAACATTACCAACCCCCCTCCCACCCCCCCCCAAACCTAAGCCATATGGTGGAGGCTTCCCTGGCTGGCTGGCATAAGGAACCAGGCATATAACTCACCAAGTGGAGATGGAAGGGAGGAGAGAGAGGGTTTGATTCTGGGTCCACTTGGTTCATGAAAATAAATGTCACGGAAAAATAAATACCTGGGTGACCTTTTTGCAAAACAAAACATTTGTTTTAAAATAGAAGTGTCGTTTTTAACACTGGAACAGTTTGTTCTTCTAAAGATTTGGCTCCTGAGCTTGGTGAAAAATCTTGTCGTTTAAAATCATAATATATCTTTGCAAACCTCAGAGCCTCAAGTACATGCATATCACCTTTTAGAGAAAAAAAATTAATGTGGAGGGCACTTTCTGGGGCTGAAAAATTCCATTAAGTAAAAGTCAGCCAGTCATGGTAGTTAGTATGAAGCTGTGGGGGGGTAAAATCGCCCAGAGTTACTGAGAAACGTTCACCCTGAGGTTCTGATGTTTCAGAGAGCCTCACGTTTTTGTTTTTATTTGTATAAGTACTCACTGCAGGATAGATTAATTTTACACTCCCAGTGCTTGGTTATACTTATATTCTAATGTGTGTCTATATTAAAAACTTCCCCCAGTGAAAACTTGAGTTAGTACTGGCTCCTGAGAGAGGCCACGTTACTTACTTTTATATTTACAAAGTTATACTGAATTGAGCTGTATACGGCCAAAGTAACTTCAAATCCATTAGCACCATTATTCTCTGCCCTAACTAACTAGTTAACCACCAGCAGAGAACAAGAGCTCATTAGTAAGTAACTTGTTACAGTCTTCAAAAAAAAGGACACAAAACTGAAAATGAACAATTGGATTTCAAAGGTTACATTTACAAAAAGGGAAAACAGAAAGTCCCAATCTTACCAAATCTTTACCAAAACACAAGGCATAAAGCAGTGTATAAAAGTGCAGTGAGAGATTAAAAAATGAGCCAGATACTAATGTGGGAACTCAAAGATTTCTGAGTTTTCAAGCAATCAGATATTATGCATTACCTTCAAAAAATATTCAGAGAGGGAAAAAATATCAAACTGTAAAATGGATCACTGTAGTGTTTTTCCAAGTTTTCAAGAAAGCCAAGGAGAGTTTTCAAACATCCCATTTTAAACCACATGGCAAACTGGCTCCCCTCTCTTACTCCCAGCATTTGAAATGATTGAAAGGCTTACAGTTAAATGAGAAAAAACCCAGAGCAGCCCTTTGGTCATGTTTGGGGATTGGGGAAGGTGCTTGTCTGTTTTAAACTGAGCTATTGAGACACACTGAATGTTCTAGAAAGTATCAGACCTGGTTTTGCCTCCAGAAATGCATACAAGTTGGCTTTCCTGAAAGCTAAGCATGAAACAAGTTTCAGATTTCCTTTGTTGCAGCCTCTAAGGTAACAGAGAAAATATCGGTTCAGCCAATTTTACCAGCTCCACTATTCCCCTAGCCCTCCCTATTCATAAGCCAACCAAGTGGGAAGATATACCTCTTTCCTGGCCTGCCTCCTCTCCCTATGGCATCCATACCTCCTCATACCTCCTGTGAACTCCCAGTCAACTAGAGCAGCTGTCACTTTCTCTTTACCTAAAACAGCTACAGCAGCAGAGGCAGTCAAACTTTCTTCTGTTCTGCTAGTGTTTTCAAACCACCAAGCACACTTGGACAACCCCTGTAGCATTAATACTTTAGGCAGAAAATTAAAATACAGTTTTTTGCTTTAATTTGAAAATGAGATGCAATCTAATTAACAGCAAATGTCTGATAATGCTGCTAATTGCTTATTTATCAGGCTAGTGGGTGTTTACACTAAGGAGGGTGGTCACATACTCGAAGGATGCTAAGAAACCTCCAACTAAACACCAAATACACCACCCTGAAAGAAGACAACCCCATAAATCTCTCCTCTAGTCTTTTTAAAAAGCATTTCTGGGTTATAAAGTAAGTGAATTATTAACACTTTCTAGCTTCCAAAAAAAGTAAATGTAATTAAATTCATATCATGAGAAACAACAGTGTTAAAAAAGTGTATAAAAGAAAATTTGCTTTTCCAATAAACTGCAGCTTTTCCAATGACTGCAGATTTATGCATATTTTGCCAACCTCTCCTCTAAGTTAGGGTTCCTGAATCTCTACCCTACTGACATCTAAGGTAAAGGTAACTGAGGTGGAGGGGGGGGGGTCCTGCGGTGCTGCAGGGTACACTAAGCAGCATGCTTGGTCCCTACCTATTCCGGCTGGTTAGCAAATGTCTCCAGAGATGTCAACTGCCTGGGGGTTGACAAGCACTGCTACAAATGATTTCTTAGAGCCAACCAAGCTCCTGCTACAGGAACACTGTCCACGTGGATTTTTACCTGAGGCGTCTAAACACAGGAAATGTCACTATTATTCATGATCTCTTCCAGCAATAATTGGCCCCTCTCCTCCCAACCTGAAACAATTCCTTCCATTCTCATACAGGTTTCTCCCAGAGAGACTGACAGACCAGCCGAACAATTTCAGGGTTAGATGGAAATGCCACTTGGATGTTCAAAAAGAAAGTTAAGATGCTGACCTAGTCCTCCTCTTTGCTCTGTGCTGCTTTAAAGACACTGGTTCCCATGATCATATATGAAGTATTATAGCGAAACAACAGCTACAAATCAGGAGAGTAGGCTCTGTGGCCTCCCGCAAACCACTTAACCTCCCTGATTCTCAAGTCCCAGGAGAGAAAATAAAGTTGAACTGGTTGATTTCAAGTTTCCATTTTTCCAACCTATGATTTCTAGGAACTCCACTAACAGCCACAGCTATTTTTCCACTTAAAAGCAAGCAGGTAAAAAACACAAACGCAGAGTGACACTGGCGTGTGTATCACAGTTACTCTGACCATTTCCACACAGCAAAGGACCCAAAAAATGAATTGGCTTTGAGTCCTAACAATGCCAGTAATAGCTTCCAAACACCAGCCTGAGCAGATGATGCCAATTCCAAAATTCTAGCTTAGCATAAGGGTTATTTTAAGGGAGGTGTGTCCAGTATGTGTAAAGTGTACACTGGCGTTCAAAGACTAAATATGAAAAAGAACATAACATCTCAGTTCTAAAATATTGATGACATGACGAAATCAGAGTATTTTTGCTCGATTAAGTTAAATGCAACATTAAAATTAATTTTACCTTTTATCATTTTAAATATGGCCAATAGAAACATTTAAATGATATGTGTGCATGCATTTTATTTTTAAGCTGACCTAATCAGTTCAAACCACATAAATCTTCTAGTGGCAATCAGTGATTTTTTTCAAGCTCTCTATAGAGTTTGAGTCTAAATTACAGAAAATCACTCTCAGGTGGGTAGCTGAAGGTCTTTTACACACAAGCCCCTGGAGAACTGGATCACCAAGAGTCTCTTCCAATACTTGATCTGGGGCTTATCTGCCAGGAATTTCACCCTCGGGCTGACTTTCAGATTTGCTGAGAGGGAGCAAAGTATGCTTCTGACTGAAGGGATTGAAGTTCTGTGCTAAGAAGTCCACCAGCCTGTTTGAATTTCAGTTTCTATTTGTTAACCACTTGACACTGGGTGAGTTACTGACACTCTGAGCTTGGGAACCTCATTTGTAAAATAATGAAAGACCTAAGGGTCCTAACTCAGAGAACAGAGGTGAGGATGAATCAGCACATGCTGGAGTGTCTGTGGTGGGAGGGGGGTGTTTCAGAAATGCTATCATTGACCCCTCCTCCTTTAGCTGACAAGGAAAGCCTCAAGGAACTTCAGCAACTTGCTCAAAATCACACAACTCCTAAGGCAGGAAGTAGCACCAGGAACTAACCAACAAAGTTTGAAAAACATTGTCTACATTCAAGTTGGTCAACCAAAGCATCTTTGGAATTATCCAACTTCACATTAACTTGAATCACAAAGATGATGTAGCTACACATGCCACACACTCACGTAGAAACCACCAAAGTTTCTAAAGTAGAACATCCTCCATAGCCTCTGATGTACTGACATTCTCTGCACTGTCACATCCATAAATAGGAACGCTGGGGGGTGGACAAGAAAGCAGTCACACTTTGGGATTTCTTGTACAGGGCTGCTGCTATCCTACTCAGCAGAACCCACCTCTGGGAGGAGAGACAGGAAGTACTAATGACACGTGTCAGCAACATGCTGGGCCCAGCATGGGGACTCCAGCCCATTAAAGTATGTGGTCCCATCTGCTTTTAGTGCTACTAGAAAGACTTAAGGCAAAGGGGGCTAATTAGACAGTGATGAAGGTACTAGAGCTCCAGGGGTGGATGTAGTGTGATGTACATATAGCCTGAAACTTACACGTTGGTAAATCAATGAAAACATTATTATTCGGTTGGTGACAAAATTGAAATATGGGTAGTGTAATAAATTGTCTTATCAGTGGTAAATTCACTGAACTTGATAACATTGTGTTGCTCTGCAAGTAACTATTCCTAGTCCCTGGAAATACACTCTGACTACTTAGGAAGAAAGCAATAAAGGGTTTCCCTTAATTATCATGAATAATATTATGATGAAGATAGGCAGGAGTTGACAAATGGGGCAAAATATTAACCACAGGTACACCTGGGTATTCGTATATTCTTGATACAATGGTTATGCAAACTTTCTGTGAATTTTATAATTTCCAATGAAATAGATTTTTTTAAAAAGAACTTAACCCCACAAAATGTCAAGTCAAGCTAAATCTTCAACCTAAGATGTGTTTCCTTTCCCACTCTTCCATTCCCTTCTTTCACGGGAAGTAAATGAGTAGGCAAAGCACCCCCCCACCTTACAGGAATAAACAATCATCATAAAATCACTCCAGGAGACAGCAAGGAAAGGCATTTAATGAACCACATTTTGGGGACAAGTTAAAATTCACAGCTACACCATGAAATTCAATATGCTATAAAAACTTATGGTACACACTGAAATTTTATCTTCATAAATGGTACTGATAATAGTTAAGGAAGCAGAAATTATATGCGTCCATAATAAGAAAAATGTTACCACAACTGCTCCGTTTATTACACCCTTTGACTTTCAGTATGAGGTCTATTTTAAAAGCAGAGACTATGTTTTGGGTTTTATTATGCAAACTTGTACTCAACTACAAAATAATCCTTCATCATCATCCTCCCTCCCTCAACCAAAAAAAAAAAAAAAAAAGACCCTAAAATGGCCTTTGTTTCATAAAGAGAAGGCTGTTGACACTCCCCATCCCTAGGCTAACTCCTCAGAAGCAAGGGTCTCACACTGGATCCAATGTGAGAAGCCAAAGTTCTCACAGACTCCAGGATGCTCAGTTTCTGGGGCATGAGGTGGGGACTGTCTCCAGGCAGAACTAAGCTTGCTGACACAGGGCTGCATGGATTTCTCCACAACAGTGGGGGGCCTCTGTGGTCTCCAAGTCTCTGAAGGACCCACCAGAGACAAACAGCTGCTGGTAGTAACACACAGAGGAAGCACAGAACACAGGTGAGAAGTTTACCTGGACCCAATCTTCGCGAGGACGATCTAACTGCTGCCACCCCCACCGCTCCAGAGATTCTGGGTTCTCATCCATCTGCCTACCAGGTGCTGTCACCTGCCTACTTATCAGGTGCTGAATCACCTCCAAGGGCCTACAGTCACTTCATTACTGAGTGTCTGCTGCGACAGTGAGTGAATCGGAAACCAACTTCCCAGCCAAGACCTCCCACAGCAGCACAGGCCTGGGAAGTCATCCCTGCAGGAGCAAGTTGATCGTCTCGATTGCCTCGCTCACACTGCAGAAAAAAGGGGCAGCACTGCCATCTGGAAAGTCTCCTACAGCAAATAACTCCGTTGCAAGGAAAGGGACAGACCAGCTTCAATAGCTCAGACCCATGAACATCCCTGGCAGAGTTGGATTAGGAAACCCACCACCTCTCCCTGTGTCACGGGAGCATGACAGGCTGACTATCGTGCCGGCTGCTCAGAACTGAAACTCGTCCACCAGGAAGAGCTGTTCTTTGTGCCATTTATATGGTTACTCGATTATTTCTCTATCAGCATCAACCACAGATGTTAGCTTATACTAAGGGTTTTCTCCAATATTACCAGCATAATGGATTTGTAATGCACATAATAATCCTACTATCCCCACTTTACAGAATAGGGAAATGAGGTAGGAAGAGGATAAATATCCTAACAAGGTCACTCAGCAGGTCAGTAACAGAGATTTGTAAAGTCAATTCAAAAATGACAAGTCAGGCCAGGCACAGTGACTCGTGCCTGTAAGCTTCAGCCTATGAAGCGGTCGGGGCTTAGGGATCGGGGTTTGAGTCCCACCTGGGGCCCGTAGCGAGACCTAGTTCCAAAAAATAGCTGGGCGTGGTGGCACACGCCTGTAATCCCAGCTACCTGGGAAGCTGAGGCTGGGGATTGCTTGAGTCTGTGGTACCCCGGGTAACGAGAGCCTGCGGTTCCACGGGCAAAAAGAGCAAGACCTAGTCTCAAAAAAAAAAAACAAAACCAAAACTGACAAGTCTGAGTTCACAAAGTGATGTCATCTTAATTAGGAAAAAGCAGAATAAACCCATCAAGCAAATTATGTATCTAGTATGTTCATACAGAAGAGGAAGAACAATCTGAAGCTCTTCATCTTAACAGGAGAATTACTTACTCCAAAATTACTTATCGTCTCCCCAGGCAAGCACCCCACCCCTACAGTGGACAGACACTACAGAATGTTCTTTGTGAGGACCCAGGGCAATTCCACAAACAAACAAAGTGCTGACTTCTAACAGCGATAAACAGCCATGTTAGTGATCTAAATAAAGCTTAAAAAAAAATTTAAGCTCTTTCTGAAGTTATTCAACTTTAATAAGATTTCACTCTCCCAATGACTAAGTCTGTTCAGAACTGCGATTTATTCGGGCTGTTTAAATGATCAAGGTTCTCACTCAGTGTCTACTTGGTAGGAATGATTCAGAATTTAGTTCAAACACTCCTCCCCCCCTCCCAACCCCTCTCTGAGGGAGCAACTTACTGCCTGATGACTTATGTTCTCACTCTCACACCCAACTTTCCTTCAGATTTTCATTTACAGCATTTACTGGCAGCATTAGTATTACTACTAGTAAAACCTAGAAGTCGTTCAGAGTCTGCTGCTACCATTCTCAGCCTTAAGACGGAGCTTTCACTCACACTCTGAATGAATCAGCATGGGTTTCTAGCTCCTTTACAAAGGAATTGTGCAAGGTATTTCAGATTCTTCCTTGGGAATAAACCTCTAAGACAAAATCTGCATTCTTCCAAGATACAGCGTACGCTAGCCCTTTCTGGGACCTGCACGTTTCTCTCCTTGCATGAGGATCCTGATGAGCTGCTGGGCTCGTGGACAAGTGGCTCAGCGCCAGGGAAGGACTGGCTTCATGTAGACCTGCTCCCTACACTGTTCTCCAGTGTCCTCATCCACAGAGGCCTTCTAGAAATCCACAGCACTGAATAGCAGAAGATGACTTTACCATGAGCTGGAAGAAAACCTGTCAACTTGACTGTAACTGCCTTTCTCATTCTTGTAAGGGCACCAAGTGTTCTGTCATGTGTGCTCTCAGTTACATAATCTTTCTTTTTTAGAGACTAGGTCTCACTGAAGTAGTCTCAACCCTGGAGACTCAAGTGATTCCTAGCCTTAGCCTCCCAAGTAGCTGGGATCACAGGCGCACGCCACCATGCCTGGCTTTCAGTTATACAACTTGTGGTGACTAATAAATGGGCTCTTTCCATCCAAGCCAACAGATATATCAGGACTTCTTCCTCCTATGGGTGACATGAACACCAACCCACATTAAATTACAAGACATGTTAAAATGGAGAATAAAGAGCAAATGTTGAGCAGTGGCACGACCGGTCCTTGCCCCCCGATGGTGGGGAAGGGGCGTGGCCAGGGGTTGCTTCTGGAAACGGCTGGGGCAGCGGGTGTAGGGTGCCGCATGGGCCAAGAGCTCAACTCAGCCCGTGCTCCCCGCGGCCCCGCCGTGACGGTGGGGCCATCACCCTCATGCGCACCGACTTTGTCTGCCTCTGGAGGGTGGGTAAGGCAAGTCGCTAGCATGTGAGGGCTGCATGGGCCACTTTTGGCCCATGCTGGTGGCAGATAAGACATCGGCTGCCACCACGCCCATTGCATGACCAGTCCTCGTCTCTCCTGTATGGTGGGGAAGGGGGCGTGGCTGGGGGCTGCTTCTGGGAATGGCCCAGGGCAGCCGACGGGCACCTCACACCTGAGGCCTGCTGAGAAGCAAAGAGAGTGCAGTGTGTGAGGGTGGGGGGGTGGGGGGTAGGGGACTGGGGGGGGGGGTGATTCGCCACAGACCCCTCTTGTTAGCCTCCACTCCGAGCTGCCCACACCAGCAATAAGTACATCCAGACAGAACATCAACCAAAGAAAAGCAGAAGAGGCAAGGAACACCAAGAAAGACTTTAAAAACAAATGCCTCTAAGGCAGGACTCAAAAAAGAGCAAGGCAAGTTCACAGAGCAATGAACTGTGAGAACAAACATGAGAAAGATTTACATACCAATCACCGGGGAGCTACGACCATAAACCTGGTACAGAGCTGCAGTCAACAAAGAACAGCACACTCCCGTTGCCAAAGGACGGATGCCTACAGAATAGCAGTGGCAGCTGAGCACGGTGGCTCGTGTCTGTAAGCTTCAGCCTATGAAGTGGCTGGGGCTGGGGATCATGGATAAAGTCCCACCTGGGGCCCGTAGTGAGGCCCAGTTCCAGAAAAGACCCAAATATATAGCTAGATGTGGTGGCATGTGCCTGTAATCCCAGCTACCTGGGAAGCTGAGGCTGGGGATCACTTGAATCTGTGGTACCCCAGGCAACGTGAGCCTGCAGTTCCATGGGCAAAAACAGCAAGACCTAGTCTCAAAAAAAAAAAAAAAAAAAAAAGAAGGGCAGTGGCCTAACAGCAAAGCTCCTAAAAAGAAGACTTGGAGACCTACCATCAGCCGAAGACTGTCCCCATGGAGGAGCAGCTCTACCAAAACACAAGACTGGGAA
>PVHY01004891.1:0-41329 GCA_004024945.1 Uropsilus gracilis
AAGAAAGAAAGAAAGAAAGAAAGAAAGAAAGAAAGAAAGAAAGAAAGAAAGAAAGAAAGAAAGAAAGAAAGAAAGAAAGAAAGAAAGAAAGAAAGAAAGAATAGTGACTTGGATATAGTCTTACAGTTTTTATTCTGTTTATAACTGAGTAGGATATATTTAATTTGCTATAACTCTGCAATCATTTCTTCATTCTCCAACTTTCATTATTGTGAATGGTACCCCTCTTCCCCACTATCACTAATGTTAGAGCTAAACATTCTGTTTATCCTGGAGATCAATTTATGTCAGTCTGTGTACATCCTTGAAACACCCATTTACAACAAGAAATCTAGTCCATCAAGATATAGATTGTGACCTTGGCCCCATATGTCCCAAGAAAGAACCTACTAAATATTCTATTCTCTAGTAACTGAAGCCTAACTGCATAGCTACTAATGATTCATGCATTCAGTCAACCTTTAGTGAGCTTCTACAGAGGGTCAAGCACCAGTTTAGACATTATAAATACTAATATACAAAGAACACCATTACCTTCAGAGAGTTCCATAGTGATTCACAGACCATGATGAAAACCTGAGGCAGGCACTGTGTTAGAAGATGCAGAAGAAACAGAGAGGAGCTCCAGGGAAGCTGAGTAGGAGACAGCCAGGAGAGAAGATGCTTATGTGTGTTTTTGTTGTTTTTATTGAGGCAATATTGGTTTTTTAACACTATATATGATTTAGGGGTATAGGTTCACAGCTCTTCAGACATATATCACCACACCAAGCCAACCTCCAAGGTACCATAATCCTCCACCACAGTCCATTAGGCTCCCAGAATACCCTAGATCCAAATTTACAGTTGATTTCTAAGGTTTGTTCTTGGTACTTTTGTTTTGTTTCTCTATATTCTGCATATAAGTGAAACCATCCAGTATTTGTCTTCCTCCTTCCAGTTTATCACATTTAGCATAATCTCCTCCACTACGGCCTAGGTTGTTGCACATGCAGGAGTTCATCTTTTTCAGAACTGACTAGTGTTCCATTGTATATATACCTCATCTTCTTGATCCACTCATCTGTCATTGGGCACTTTGGTTATTACCTTAACTTACTGTAAATAGTGTTGCAATGAACATAGTAGTATATATAAAACTTTGAATTAGTGTGGATTAAGTAAGAATTCAGTCAAAGAATAATGAAGGAACTCTAAGCAACAGGAACCACAGATGCTGGAGCATGAAAGCATGAGGTTGAAGGTGCTTTTAGAAAATATGAAACTTTAGATATAGCTGGAGCCTGAAATGTGCCTGAGAGTAGCAAGCAATGAAACTGGATTAGCAAGCAGACCCTGATAGTTAACAGACTCTTAAGCCATATTTAGATTTTCCCCTGAGGTGACAAGGAGCCACTTCAGAAAGTTTAGCTGATGAGTAGCTGGATCAGATTGGTGTTCAGAAGAATCATTCCACAGAAATGTAAAGCAGACTGGAGAAACAGAGTTTTATTGCAGTAACTCAGGTGCATTAGGGAATCCTGAGAAATGAGCCTGTTTGGGCAGGAAAATGTTGAGGTCAGTTTGGGGCAAGCTGAGATGGCTGTTAGAATTGAACTAGAGCAAGCTTCTCGATTTCTGTAGTTACAGTTTACTCTGCTAGCCTTCTAATTTCTATAGCTGTATAGCTACCCCTTTTAGTAATAGTCTAAACTGAATGCTCTCATTGCAAGAAGTAATGAGATGTGCTGCACACCTGCTTTTAACTGTAGACTTCTATTGTTTTGTAGTAATACACCTGACTGAAGGAATGAAGGAGTGTGAACTCTGCTTGAATTATCCACCTTGAAAAAGTTGCTTTAGGAATTTCATTTACTTTTGATTTAGCCTTGACTCACAGAGAAAAAAATATGTCCTATTTGTTCTTGCTTCCTGGGATGTTTGGTGGGAAAACAAGGAAAAAAAATCATGGAAATCATTCCCAAGAGTTCTACTCATTGGCTAAGGCTCCACAGGGAACATGCTACAGATAAGCAGGGGTGGAAGGAAGAAGCTCATTTTCTCTTGTGGGGGTACTCAGAGGAGAAAGGCTGTGATCCTGGAGTTTTGGCCCCATCTGCCCATATATTATATATATATATATATATATAAAAAACAGGCAGCTACAAAGTTTTGAAAATTGTGTCATAAAGTCCTTTGCCATAATTTCTTTTGGGAAAATTAGTTTTGATAAATGTATTTTTGGATTACACATGCCTCTCCAACAATAATTCCATCACATATGTCAAAGAGTTACTATATATGTGTCTGAAAATGATGAAAAAGATCTAAGTGGGAGATATTCAATTATAATTTTTAAAAAGCAAAAACAAAATAGAGGCCATTTTTTAATCCCACATTAACTTTTGCTTGTGAAAGAGTATTATCTCTCACTCTATCTTAAAGATGAATGAGCAAAGTTAATAAATAGGCATCAGTGCCAAGTATTCTAATAATAAATGTAGAATAAATACATAAATATTCTAAATAAAATAAGCTACATATTCTGGTAATTAAACAAGCACATGTGGGTTTCAATTGAATCACCAAAGTCACACTCTCACTATGCAACATTTTCTCTTTTTATCTTACTTTTAATGGAGTGAAACACATCCAGAAAGCAAATGGATTCTTTTTTTTTTTTTTTTTTTAATTTTGGTGGTACCTTTTTGCTCTTCCATATGTGTTCCACTCATCTTCCATCAAGCCCCAGTGATAATTCCCACTCTGTTTCCCTCACCCAATCCCTTTTCATTCCCTCTGGGACATTTTTTTATGTGAATGAGTGTAAAACTTTCATTATTGCAGGTACTTTATTAATCCTAATTTCCAAATTAATTTTTAAAATTTTGAAAAATTCAAAAATGTATGATTCAGCCCCAAAATAAGTTAATTAAACCTTGGTTTAGTTGGCAAATTTAAAGTGAAAACATTTATATGTCTGTTTCTACCATTAAGAATTAAACTTATGAAACTATACTAACCATCAATGCCTTAAGGTTCCATTTTAATCTCTAAATGTGTGTTATACAAAAAAATGAAGATTATTTATGGTAATTTCAATTAGTATACTATAAAAATGCTGAGTTCTTAAGTATCCTTTTCTGTTCATAAAACTCCAAACTATAAATGCATTTTATATCTTCATAAAGTTATCTTATATAAAAAACCAATATGAAGTAACACAAGAAATCAGCACTTTTCCTACCCCTTGATAGTAGTGACTGGAAATAGAATTCTTGAAAAAAAATTAAATAACATAAAACTGACTTCTTAGTTAGCAACTTTAGAGTTTCCCCGTCTGTTATGTGGTTGGACTATTGCTGGCATGTCTGGCTTGGGTTGACCACCCATCTAGCACTCAATCCACATGCCTAGTTTTGTGGGTGTCTTTCTCTTCTCATGTTTTTAAAGTCATGTTTGATTTTTCACTGACCTCCTGTTATGGTGACCTTTGAAGCAAAAACATTACTACTCCCCCCAAGGGCTACATATGATGTTGTAAATGTAAGCTAAGTATTGGGCAGATGGGTTTAAAAAAAAAATCTAAGACGCTATGTAGGAGGCCAAACAAATTGGGGAAAAATGCAAAAATCTAAATTGCAAACTTCTGAGAATTTCCCAGGAGCTTCACATCATTTCCACATTTTAGAAAGAATGTAGTAAGAAGTTTCACAAAACAGAGACTGAGGGAAATAAATAGTCAAAAGGCAGGGAAATGTAATTCACTTGATGAAAACAGAGAAAAGAAGATAATGTTTTGAAAAATACTTTTCATGTATAGTGAGAACACTGCTTCGGTGTAGTCCAAACAGTGCTACAGGAACTCTTAGGGCAAGAAGGGTTTTTGTCTCTGCTTACAAATGACACATGATGTTGTAAAGCTATGAAGAGACTTAGAAATCATCTTTTCATGGTGGGCTCGAAGTAGAATTAAGTTAGAATCTTCATCTACCTCCATCATACGTATTCAACCCAAGTAAAGCTACACATAAGGGAGGGAATTTACAGGTACCGTTCATTTGAACAAATATTTCACAACTTTAAGAATCATTTTAAAATAACCAACCTAGTCTGGAACTCAGAAAGATAAATTTACTGTAAATAATAATGTAGCAAATTTGAGAGCAGAACCTTTTTCTCTTTTCTGCTCATCCAGATTTTGTTTACCCACCTCATGGTAACTCAAAATAATTCAAATAATAAGAGCCTGTCACAACATAGCACAGTTAGGTAATAAGCCTATCTTTCTTCTTAAACACTCTATTCTTTTGTCCACTTAAACTTTTATTTTATTTTGACACTCAGCCAGCTTTTTCTTTAATTTTAAGATTTGTAGAGGAAATGATTAGCTACCTACACAATATTCATTTACTCTTTATTCATTACTTACAAAAACCAATTTAGTTGGGGGTTGCAACGTGATCAGCTGAAAACTATATTTACCAGCCTCCCTTGCAGGTGGGTGGCCCTATGACTAATTTCTGCCAATAAAATGCAAGCAAAAGCTGTTAGGTGGGGCTGATTCAGCAACTACGCACATCTGTCTATGCCCCCTTCTTACCCATTCTGTTTAAAATGACCACATTTTATAAAGAACTTCCTTTGTCACAGCTGTGAAGCAAAGAGCTAGCTGGATCCTGAGACCTGGGTGACTACAAGTAGGTAGCACTCTGGTGATGGTGTCTTGGGCTTCCCATTCAGCTGGTTATTGTTAATCACAGTCTTTCCTTTGGTACAAAAATCACAATCCTACACCTTGGTACAAAAACATATGGAGATGTAGTAGAGGGTTATTGGTGTTTTGGTGGTGGGTGTGTTGTGTTAACATACATCTGAAGAGGTGTGAACCTATACCTCTAAATCATATACAGTGTTATAAACCAGTATTACCTTGGTAAAAACTATAGTTAAAAAATTTTGGAAGCATATGGCAAGCTATCTTCAATTTCTCACAGAGTTTAAAATTGGTATAACTCTCCATAGGATTTTATTACTCTTTGGTAGTAATATTGTGTGAATCTTCGATCCCCATTTTAAAAAGAATTTCAAATTCTGATTGTGACACTAGGACCACAGACTAGGACCACAGTTTTTGCCTGTGGTAATATGCTTTTCTGGGAAATTTCTATGAAAATTAATCTCTATGCAGTAAAACGGATTTTAATCAGATTCCGTAAAGGGAAAGATTATACTAGTCCAATATTCTGATTTATAAATTGTGTCTTAAAAGAAACACAGTTTATTGTTTTCCCAAATATTATATCCATTTATTAATAGCAAACACTGTAAGGGTTTGTTCCCTTATCTTAATTAAATATATAAATCACGTAATATCAGCGCTCAGAAGAAATCTGGATGATTTTCTACCACATCCTCTCATTTTCTAATGGGAGGAACAAAAAGAAAAAAAAAAGACAAGGCAAGAGGGGCTTAAATGAATGTCTTAACTATTTACTATTCAATGGTTCTTTCTCAATGAAAGAACTTGACAGTTGTGGGAAAAGAAAGTACTACTTTTTTTTAGCATTCTGTATTTATTGTCTCTTACCTGACCACCCCCTCAACCAGGATATCTTTCCTTTCCTGGAGAATAACTGCCCCTTCCCTTAACCTAGCTGAGATTAAGCCAGCTTCTTGTTCTCACCCAAAAACTGTTCCTGGCCTTGCCCATCCCCCAATATGCACACCCTGGAACAGGGCAACATACTGTGCTTATCATAGCCACACTTAGCTCTGATCATTATGATTTGAATGTTTTTCTCCTTTCCAAAGAAAGAAAACTCTCCACAGGCAAAAATCCTATCTGTATTCCTAGCACCGAGCATGGGGTCTGACAGAGTCAAATTTTCTTGATACTCTCTTTTTAAAAATATACGCCAATGGATCAGTGTACAATAAAGATAAATGATGAATCTGGTGACATTTTACTCAGCTCTTTTGTGCAGTTTGAAACCTTTCTGTTACTGACTTCCAACTTATAGCCAAACAGATGTCTAGAAGCTCAGGGGCAGTAGCTCAGAAAGGCCACAGAGTGGTTTGGAAATACTGAAGAAGTTGTAAACACCCACTTTAATGTACTGTAGTGCCATCAGTGGCACATGGTCTTACTTTGGGGGGAAGAAGTTAAAGAAGCAAATTACAAGGAGCAAATAAGGGCAAATAAACAAAACATACTGGATAAAATCATTCATACAAATCTCTGGTTGCTCAGGCTTGGTTTCCTAGCACATCGTGAAAGATGGGGCCTTTTAAATTAATAGGTTAATCCAGGCTTATGAAAGGGAGATACAACAATGGAAAAAGTACTTGCAGAAAAAGCGGCTGAAATCAACTCTTGGGGGAAGCATATTTCCTAGAACAGTGATAAGGTAAACTAGAACGTTCTAAATTATATTCTTTTGGTGGCATATTAAATTTGTTCTTTACCACATTAACTATAATTTAGTGATTTTAGCTGAAGAGATTTCTAAATGAGGGTTCTCTACTAATTTCTCCACCTCTTATTAAATGAATGCTATTTTTCTATGCATCATATTTTAAATGATTCTATAAATAGTTTTTATGCTAAAAAATAGTTTTCTCTTTAAAATAGTGTTTTAAATGGGGTCCTATATAAAATATCCTACAGAGTGAAATATTAGGAAATAACTTAACCAAATAATTGATATAGTCATTTTAATTGCTACCTTGTTATCTGTGACCTAGTTTGCTTAGTGGTTTTTATGGAGCCTGATTCTCTGATTTACTGGAGAAGGTTAGATTCAGAATGGATGTGAGAATGTTTTGATCTCTCTTTTAGTTCTGTTGGAGTGACAGTATTTTTGTAAAAACAAATCAGGCCAGTCAAACTCATTTTTAGTATTTTCTCTAAACAGCAAGTTTTTATTAAATTGGAGTTAATAAAGAGGAAAGCCATTTTTTAGATAATTATTACTCCCTATAGAGTATATGTATAAAAGGCAGACAAGAGAGAAAATCATCTTATCACATTGTCTTGGAACACTATTGCAAACTATCATACAAAATTAACTTGACATCCACTTTTTTCTTTACTAAAAGCCAGCCTGACAACTTCTAGTGCAGCATCAGGCCCCATACCTTAGTTTTCTGCTCCCTACTGCAGGTCTATTGTCTACAAACTCCTCTCAAAAACACTAGATTCTAGCAGTCTTCCCGTCACCCAAGACACAAGATAGCTTTTTTTGGTAATTACAAATATTTCCAGTTCATATAGTCCAGAAGTGCGGAGTTCTAGATGAAAACTGTAGATAATTATGAAGTAACCTCAGGTGAGTAGACAGGTTTTTCAAAAACAACAATGAGAAGAATAAATGATAGTATGAGCAGAGTTCTGAGACTGAGACGCAAGCATGCATTTTCACGCATGCGTGACTGGGGTATCAGGATTCTCACCCTTTTTTAGATTAGCAACTTCTTGAGTGACAGCCCCTCCCGTGGTTGTAAATTTTCAACCAGAAGTGTGGACCCATTCCTTGTTGTTTTGTTCTTTGTGCCTAAGCAACTTGGGGGGAGCAGGAGTTTATAATGATAACTTAAACCATTTTATTATAGACACATCCCACATACCATACTCTTGGTATGGAGATAAAATGCTTAGAACTATGACTGTGGCATCGTTGGTTTCTCTACTCTGAAAAACTCGTGTGAGTTGAATGGTTACTCACATTTCTTTCTTTCACTGGGATGCTAAGAAAGTCAGAGTCACCTCTGTTATTAAAATCACAGATAGCATTGTTTCTTATTTCAGTCTTTCCTTCGGTTACATGTTATCTTTTTCAGTGGGTTTAAATCATTTTTAGTAATTACATGGCATTTCCTTTGTGAACCATTTTGATTCGTTTCAAAAAAGGGGACTGAAAAGAGGAAGGCAGGGAGCAAGAGCTAAAAAGAGAGAATGAGAGTGTGTTCTGGGCTGTGGGGTTCAGTCAGGCCCAGACTGCAACCCCACTAGTTTCTACCCTTTTTACTTTGCATATGCCATCTACTTGTGATTTATTTGACTTTTCTGAATCAAATTCATTCATCTAAAATGGAGGAGAAAACACTCAGAGATCAATTAATGTTAGCTTTTTCATTTCTTTCTGATACCCCATCAACATCTAAATCTAAATCTAAATCATGTGTGTATACACAGAAATATGTCATATTTACCTAGACAGATATCACACAAACATTTACATATGTGCATATACACAAACTTTCTCCTCCATCCCTACCATCATACACACAGTTGATTTCTAGCATCAAAATGCCCATTCATTTAGAAAATTTAGAAAATGTCCATTCATTAATTTCCCAAGAATGTTGAAATTAATATCATTCATCACTAATACTGCTTTGATTTTTGTTAAAATTATGATGTACAGAAGATAATGGATGTTAAGATGTAGCTCATTTTTGCTAAATCAGAGTTGGAGTCATCTCTGTGCTAAGTAGGAGTCTAGTGAAATCTATTGGGTCCCCCACCTGCCTGTCTGCTCGAACTGCCATCACAGGGTGCCCCATGCTCACCACTGACCTATTGCAGACAGTTAATCAAGAACAGAGAGAGCAGCATTCACAGTACAAGTAGTTACTTGTTCTCAACTTTTTAAAGTTCATAATTCAGTCTTACTGTCATTTCTTTCCTCCTGCCGGTACTTTTATGAAAGGTAAAGCTGAACAGAAAGAAAACCAGAGTCATTAACTGTTTGAAAGTTTAATGTGCTATCAAACCAGAATTAGATGTGATAATGAAATTTCCACTGCTGAAAGCAGACGTTGCTAACTGATATATGTAGTGCGAAGGTGGTCACATAACCAAATGAAAATAAAAGCCATGCTCATTTTTTATATTTCTCATTCATATTTTGTTTGTTTAAACTGGCCCAACATCAAATTAGACTTGAGTAAGCGATTTTTAAAAGTGACTTTAGTAAAGTTCTACTTGTTTCTTTTAGAAAATATGTATTCAAATTCAGAGCATGGCTGTGAATCAAGTATTCTTATATCTGGAGACATTCTAGAACAATGGATCTAGATTTATTGTTTAATATTGCTAGACTTGATTCAGTTATCTTGTTGGTCAGGAAAGTCATCTATATCACCAGAAGGGTGAGGGAAGTGTTTGCCCAGAGCATGTCTTCCATCAGCCTGGCATTCAAGGAATGTCAAATAAGATTCTAGTTCACCTTTTCTAATGACTTCAATTTTTGTTTCCATGCCCCATATAGTCAAAATGAATCATTACTTGCTCTACATGCACAACTTTTCTTTCTACCCCTTTGTTTGCACACACTCTTCTCTCCTCCTAAAGTTCTCAGCTGGTACCACTAAAGTTCCCCATCCACCCACCACCCCTTCTGCCCAGTGCTTTCATACAGGCATCTCTTCTGGATCACTCGCGAGTGAATTTATACCCATTTCAAGTGCAGTTCAGCTGCACTTTTACAAAAATTTATTATTTTCTGTCTACCCAAAACTCTTTTAATGCTCCATCCAGAATCACCTTAACTCTTGTATACACTTCTTTTCATAGCTGTTGGTACAAGGAGTTCATCTACAGTGTGATGAGTGAGTAAATCAATGAATTACAGGTTATAGTGCATTTTCATCTAATTCCTCACTTCTCCTCCTTTTCTTATAAGCATCTTAATGGCAAAGATGGAGTTGGTGAGAGGAAGGTGCTTATTAATCTTTATAACCTCTAGATTATCTAATAGGTTCGTTGCACATAATGAAGGCTTAGTAAATATTTCTTGAATTGCATGATTAAACTGGGTCGACTAGGCTGGGCTCAGTGAGAAGTGCCTCAGGATCATCCCTTGATTTATCAGTAGTACTGCTAGTGATGCAAGAGGTAATTTTCTTTGCTGAATCATAACTGAGTTTATATGACACTTAGCTTTGGAAGGTACCATTTTTCAAATTAAATATAAAAACAATAACCTTTCTGTTTGTAACATTCTAAGTTCTCCCAGCTCCTTTCAGGCATGGGGGCATTTCTGTAAGGTGTTGACCTAAATTTCTCCTGACCTAATTTCCTTGTTGCAAAAGGAATTCGGTGCAGCCAGCCCCCACTGCGGAAAGGTTTTGTTCTATATCACTGTCACATTTCAATGACAAATGGAATGAACTTTGTTAGTCCTTTTGAGATTTCAGAATGGCTCAGGATATTCCCTTCTAATATCTAAGAGGATTTCAGTGATATGTCCTGCTGGCTACTGAGTGTAAAGGGTCTCCCTTTGTCCCATGCATTCCCCTAAGCAGTGGGACTTCCAGCATGGAAGTACCAGACTCTACTCCTAAACATTTATACTATGCAGTAGACGGAAAAGAACGGAAGTGGCAAAAATGACCTATTGGACTCTTGAATCAAAGAGAAAGAAACATTTCTCAGCACTTAGCAATTGTACTTTGAATCTAGCCCTTGATACTTTGAAGCAAAACCAAACTCACCTCTCTTCCAGTGATAGAAATAACAGATTTCTTCTTAATGAAACAGGTATCTTTTCCAATGTAGTGTGAGCATGGCATTTATATCCAAGTATATGTATTTGAAAAGGAGCAAGCCAGTGAAAGCACAGAATTTAGTTCAAATAATTTAGTAGTTGTACAAATCATGAGACAATAGACAAGAACGTGATAAACAAAAATTCACTGAGTTTTTAAAGAAAAGACAATTTTTATCAAGAAAAGCTTCCTGGAAGAAGAAAGCTACCTGGATGATTTCTCAGGGCTTCTTGCTGGATCTGTCATTAAATAATCACCATTATTTGAACAGGATATTCACATGCAACTTCAAGATGGGGTGGACCGATTTTAGGATTAAGAATTTGAATAATTTTTTCCATAATATAATGAATGTGCTTTAAAATGCTTAGGATTACTGGAATTCTCTCATGTCAATCACAAATTATAACGCAAAAATGTTACTCCATTATTTCCATTGGGAAGCAAGTCTCCTGAAGTTCTTCCAGCACCACGCCCTGCCAGTTGGTATATGGTCAGCAGTCTTGAGAAGGTCAAAGACAGCAGCTGTCTGAGCAGTGCAGCCTCAACCTAGACAGTAACATGAAAGAGAGAAAAAGGAGAGAAAAAAAATCTGACAAAGGCAAGCAAAAAATGTCTATTTCAGGACAGAAGTTGTTAGAAAATAAGCAATAGAGATATACCTGGGGAGATGAGTGGGGGGGGGGGAGAAGGGGAGGTGGATTGTTACTAACAGAAGACCAAAAGATAAATAAATCTATAGAGAAAGGGAATTTTAACCACTCAAAAAAAAAAAAAAAAAACCAGGATGTCTTTGGAGAAAACTTAGCCAAGAGTCAAAAATCACAAGCAGAATGTAAGATGCTCCTGGCTGACAGCTTGTATGAAGAGAAATAGGCAAGAGTCTCAGTCAGGAAGCAGTCACTAAGACCCTGTGATATTCTTTCAGTCAGGGATCCCATGATGACTAAAACAGGTGAACCCATTACCAGCAGATTATCTCACGAAGATTCTGCTACACACCAGCCAGAAGAGAAAACTTGAATATTGCTTAGATCTGCATTTCTTGTCTTTATACTTTGGTGCATAGTACTAAGCCAAAATCAGCGAGGTGAAGGAAAAAAATAGAGCTAGTGGGGCTATTTGACTGGTTGAACTTTGAGCAAAGAGGGATAATATATTATCCAAATCAAACAAAATAAATCCTCCCAGAGGACACTCACCAGAATTCATAGGTATATCATCTACTAAAGGAAAAAAGAAAGGAAACTTTTGTGAAATCTAAGGAAGTTATTAGTTCAGGAAGTTAGTTTTAGTAAAAGAATTTCCTGGCATATTTCAACAAATTGTGAAGAATTTCCTAGTGTGAAGTAAAATTTGAAGACTAATAATGCTCATAAGAACTGGTCTCAGCAGCTGTCATTACAGAAGGGGAGATTCAATTGTATGTAAATTAAAAGACCTTGGTTGGGTCTTTTGCATCTCTTTGGTATCTTCTCTTTCTAACTAAGACCCTAGCACTATGCCTCCAGGTAGATGGATTCAGGTAGGATGCAACATGCTTTTCCTAACCATCTCAGTTAATGAAAAATACAAGTAAACTCCTATGGCAGATCTGTGCGGAACTTCAAAGGTATTTCTTTTTCTTAGCTTTCTGTGATGGTCTATTACAGTATTCTGTTCAAGGAGCAAAGGACTTTAGGTTGTTGGGATTTATTTCACTGGCTTGGCACCTCTGGCACTGCCACCCTCCACTCCTGCTGCAGCACACACCTGCTCTTCCAGGACCGTCTCTCTATGACACACGTGAGAAGGAAAACAACTACTGGCATCCACTTTTATGTTACCAAGAACAAAGACAGCAATTTGAAATGAAAGCTGGTTCAAAATTTAGCTCTTCATAAAACTGGCTGGGCCTGCCTCTGCTCAGGGGAAAGCCTTGCTGAATCTCTGTTTTCAAAAGCCACACTACATTGAACAATCGGAGTGTTTGAAAAACCCATCATTCCGCAAGGATTTGTGTAGTGTTGAGCGTCTGGCATACGGGTGTTCTGAATAAAAGGATTTTGCCAAGAGTTTTGAGATCAGAGATCCATGATTAATTCTGACTGCCTGGATCAATAAAGATTGTTTTCCTTTGAAACAGAGCACCTATAAAATTATGTAATTTGAGGTATAGGAAAATCATTGTCAAACGAGCAAAGAGTACTTTGCTGCCCACACAATCCATTTGGTAATAATTTCAGCATGGAAAGTAAGACCATTATTTTTTAGGACAAATGCATTTGAAAGTCATGAAAGACTATATCAGTTAAAAATTATATTTGCATAAAATACGTTTTCAGCACTAACTCACTCAGGTGTAGCACTTATTCACACTAGAAATGCAATTCAGTGTGAGCTATTTCCTAAAGGAAAAGTACATGTGAGAATTTAGATTATTTTGTCTAGCACAGCTGCTGCTTGTACTGCAAAAGCAGAGATGCAGCTGATGACAAGGTAGAATGGAACTTGGCACCTCCACTGGCATCCCGCCAAGAATACAGAATGTTTTAGCCAGTCTGTGGCATGTGATCCATTTCTTAATTGTTGATAACATATAATTAGGACAATCTAAGCCTCGTTTAATGAATGCAATAAGTTAAACTACAGAGCTTGACTATACTTGGAGAGACTTTGTTAGTCTTGGAGCTTGAAACTGCAGAGTAACATTTTATAAACAGTACAAAATGGAATCTTCCCTTTACAAACTATCAGCCTAGAATTATGGCCGACATCCTAACCCACAGTATAAATTCTGTGCACTGTATAAATGTCAACTGATATTCATGACCAGTATGCCCAAAATAAATTTTCCCCTTGAAGATTTTAAAGGTAAGATTTATGTGAAGGAATTGGGCATGTATTTAAAAATGACAGACTACACGTTCTGCTAATCAGTTATCATTTGATTTATTTTGACAGACTTCTTTCTAAGATGATCAGAGCTCAATCTAGTGTACTACACTTTTTTAAAATGCAATGATTTTTCTTGAAAATAATGAATTGATTATTAACTTTTATTAAAATAGATTCATGGCGTTCATCTTTTCACACCCCATATACTTATCTATGGGTCCCCTGAACCTTATCATTGTAAAGCGTACAAAAAACAGATCTTTACCTGTGCCATAAATACATTCAGCTGAAATTCTCATATCTCTGGCAAAAGATTTACTTTTTTCAAAGGGAGACATACTTACACAGGTATACAAAAATACAAAATGAAAGTATTCCCAAAAATGCATTTTAGCTTTTGATCCAAAAACTGTTCAAGGGAGCTGTGTTTATCCACAGCATGCATGATTTCTCGGATTGTTTTTTTTTTTTTTATCTTTAAATTTGTTCTAATGTTATCACAATTGATTTTTAGTCTCAGTCATCCCAAAGGAACTGTCTTGAGTGAAGCTCTTATCGGGGAACTGTAATGAAGAATCAGCTTGCAAAGCTGTTACTATGGTGCTCACATATCTGAAGAAATTTTTAGTGAAAATAAAATTCCAAAGCACTAAATTTAGAGGTATTTCGTTTCCTAGTAAGAGGTATAAAAATAGTACTACTAGATACAATTTAAATTCCAAGGGGGAGATATTTATTTCTACATGATGCTCAACCATGTACATTCTAGAAAACCAGTTTCTTTCCACAGGCCTTGCAACAAATTACAAAACATGTTAGCTAATTCCTTGTTAGGTCCCCAAAAGAATAATATGTTAAAAAAAAAAAAGCTCTGCATGTTCTCATTTTCATATTAGTGTTGCTTTTAATATCAAAAAAAAAAAAAAAAAAAAAAACCTCTAAGTGAGGGCATAACTTCACTTTGAAATTGGATTAATTTTTATACATTTAAGAAAAAAATTAACAGTAAATCATAGTTATAGTTTTAGATAACAAGCTGCATATATCTCACAGAGGTAAAGAGTATCATCAATGCCCAGGTAAGGCTGCTAGAAAACTCAGCCTTAAGATATCTCCCATTAAAAGCAATAATTATTAGAAAGTGAAGTCAATTAGATTCCCATTTCCAAATATAAGGGAAATTTATAGAAGTTATGACAAAAGATAATCTGACATAATAGTGATAAATATCATATTATGTTTCTTCCTCTACCCACTAAAAAAGGATGCATTGAATTCAAGTCAAGTTGTATTTCAGAGGTGTTGACTACCTCAATTACTGCATGCAGAGGGAGAAATTGTTTAAATCATCTTCAAAATTTTATTTGTATGATTATATCACTAAAACAACAGGAGGAAAAGCCTATCACAATTTATATGTATAAAAATATTACATCTATACTTCTAAGTTCATAGGAAAAAGAGAAACTGGCATTTCTCAAGAAATAAGACTAAAACAGTTACAGATTCAGTTTTCTATGAGTAATTAAAATACTTATATTGAAGAGGAAAACGGAGAGAGTACTACCATAACTCTACCATCCATTATGTCCAATTTTTTGTATGTATATTAAGATCATGTATATTAGAATAAAAAAACTTTTGAACATTAAGATTCCACAGGCAGAGTAAAGAAGAAGGTCCTGGTCATTCCATGCATTCAGAGAGAAGTGAAGAGTTTGTGTTACACTTGCCTTGGTGTTGTCTTTATTTGTAATAATAAAGCATATTATTCAGAAAAGCAACCCATAGAGCCATCATCTAAATGAAAACTTCTATGGATATGAACAAATGTGTCCATAATTTCAGAGGTGATTTTCGGAAACATGCCCTTGATATATTTATAATAATGAATTTGGAATTTTAGAAAGATTTGATTCACAATTAGCACAGAATACTGAAGCTGAAATATATAATAGTACAATGCTGAGTAATTCCCACTATTCTCTTAGAAATATCTAATTCAATATTTCTAATTATCAATTTGCACCATGAAAGAAATATTTGAATAAAATCAACATAGAGACATCATTACAGAAGTCACATAATTTTCCCGGTATACTTTTCATGTTACTATAACTTAATTTTCACCTCTATTTGACAAGGCCTGGTACTAATAGTGAAATCTAATGGGGAGAAGGTATAAAAGAAGTGAGTTTATTTTGCTATCACATAAAACAGAACTCTAAACTGTAGCATTCATAAAATAAGATATACTGAAGCTTTTTTTCTGACAAAACACTTAGAAAACAATCTCTAAAAATGTCAGTTTAAAAACAGCTGAGGAACATTACACTGTAAAAGTCACCTTTTTTTTAATTCGTTATTTATTGATAACAGAAGTGTTTGCCTGTTTTTTTGTCACAATGGCTGTAATTCATTTTTTTAGTCTGTATTCTAAATATAATCTACTAGCTTTTATCCACTTTTAGCTCACAATAAACCCAACTCTCCTCCTTCTCTACTCGCTAGACAAACTGGATTAGAAAGTGATTCTCATGTTAATTTTACCAGAAGCTAGACATTGCAACCTGCACATTCAGCTACACAGATTTTTGGACTTCTGATTATGCCTGTGTCACTGCACCCAGGATGGCATTTTGCAAATATTAAACCTATGTATTTAGGACTTTCCACAAATCATGTTTCTTTGAAGTCTCTCACCTTCAACTGGAGCCAGAAAACTAACTGCCCTAGGTCAGGAAAGGATCAGAATTTAGTTTGAGAGCAAGGCTTTGTGGAGAGTAAATGGATTTGCTAAATTCTTTTAGTTCCTGCTTAATATTTCAAGCACTGAGCCTGAGGACTCCATCGAAGTATTCTCATTATGAAGAGAGGATGCCTTCCACCTATGAACTCTTGCAGGCCCTACAGCTGGCAGCTTTATGGTAGAAAGGCTTAGACCAAAGAGAAAGGAGAGCAAAACCAACCCATTCCATTATGGGAGGGGAGAAGGGGGCAGTGAGGGTGGCAGAGTGGGAAGCATCCTGAGACAGGCTCCCAGTTTCCCTTTCTGATTTTCACTCTTGTTAGTGGCAAGATGTGGGAAGCCTGAGGGAAGAGCAACTCCAAACTCCTTATCTGACTCTAGAATGCCACTTTCCTCACACCCCAGGGTTGCCACACAGCAACTTTTTGAAAGTAATTTATTAGCTTTGAGGAATGGCTTTTCTAGGCATCTCTTGGCTTCAATGTGGCCTGGAAGGAAAGTAGGTGTTTCCTCAGCACCCCACCTTAATCTCGCGCAGGGAATTGACAGGCAGCAGAGTTGAGAGGTAGCAGGCAAGGTGCCCACATCAGCTATGCATGCCAGAGAGACAGAGGACATCATTCTGAAAAACAGAGGGTCCAAGAACTCCATACCCGAAAGTGCCAGCTCTTTCCCAGTGCTCCCAGATGTGAACACCTACTCAGGCACCATACACCCACACACCAACTGGAAGGAGTACCTGGGAGTAGACAGAAGATTGAGAAATCTGGGAAACTAAGTCTCTTTTCCTAAAGAGGCAGCATTACCTACAGAGATGGTTTTAATTATTGGAGTTGTCAGAATTTCAAACTGTAGAAGACTTTAAATTTATAAGTGAACCAGAGTAGTTACAGACAAAATAATGAAACTACATTTTCCAAGTACATTCAAGTTACTGTGTGAGTGAAGTCACTGTTACATAACCAACACAAAGGAGAAAGTTTTTGTAGTAAAAATAATTCCTTCTCTAAACACAGTCTTTCTCTCTCTTTCTCTCTTTCACTCTTGTACACACACACATGCACACGCTCAAGATTGCAGCATGCTGTTTGGTAAGGAAATTGGGTGGCCTTTCCTACCCTGAGTTATTTATTCTGGATGACTATGTTAATTAAACTGACCAAATAGCCTCTTGGGTTACATTTTGGTTTTTCTGTGTGTGTATTAAAAACATGCTCCTTCGGAGTTTACTCTTCTGTAAAAAGGGAATACTAATACTTGGCATGGTTATCTGTGAATAAGATGATTCATGTGAAGTTAAGGGATGTCTGCAAATCAGCTGGCACAGTATCTGACACCATTATTCCATCTCTTTGTGTTCCCATCTTCATATCTTTTCTGAGATAGACCAGGTCAAATCTTCAGCATCACTGGCATTCTACTTTTCATCACCACTGATCACTGACTTGACAAGTCTTTGTTCTTCACTTGAAATAGTTGCTATGTCTTACTCCTTACCTTCTTTCTCAATGCCATGACCTTCATTCCAGATCTCATTTCTTCTCCTGGTACCTCCTAAACTACCACCTGTCCCTTGTTTGCAAAGCACTGCACAGCTGTCAGCTGATAATTCCTTTCTCCTCTAGATTTTTCTTCCCTTCCTTAATTCCTTTCTTCACTCCCTCCACAACTATCTATTTCTTTTTAGCAACTTCATAAGGAACATGCAAAAACTTAAAATTGTAAAAATATATAGCATAATCTAAATAAAACTCAAGTCCGGTAGAGATAAAGCAAAGTGAGGAAAATATTCTAAGAAATATTAGAAAAACCTGAAATAACCACTCCACAGCTAACTTCTAAATTTAACTCCAGCTTTATGGCAATTCAAACTGAGAGGGAGATATTGTCTATGGTGGTTATAAACTCAAAATTTAAAAACAATTAACTTTACATTTCATATTTATATTTCAAAAACTTGAAATTATTCACAGAATAAGATATATTAAGGAAATGCTAAAATTTTCTATTTTTTTTGAAAATTGACAGATTAGTAATACATATTGCAACATTCGCTATAAATCAAAAATTACTTATCAGATGATGTTAACATTTTATATGTATACTTGCATATGTATATATCAGAATTCCTTAGCTAACTAAATTTTACTTTCTTACTCAATACTGGAAAAAGAAGCTGAAGAGAGAAAAAATTTAAATAAAAATAAAAAAACAAAATTCAAATAAAAATCTCAAATTTTTATCTCAAGGAGATGAAAATTAATTTCCTAAACATGCCCTAGAAGATACAAGTCAATTCCCTATGTTATTTTCTACCAATTTTCTCTAAAGAAAATATTAATGTAAATACGTATTCATATAGATACATCATGTTCCCAGCATCTAGCACATTGGCAATTGTCCTTAAAGTTTGATTTTTTAATGAATGAAGCCTGTGATATACTACAAAACTTTTTTTATTTAATTAGATGTATTTATTTTCTTACATAGTTGTTCATTTTCAGACAGTATTTCATTTCTTCCCTCTGGCGTAGTCCTATCACTACAGCATCCCTGAATCACCACCACAGTCCCATGTGCTTCTGTTCTAACTGCTTTCCCTGCTCTTTGCCCTGCCGTCTCAGGTGTATGATCAATTTGTAAAGTGTTGTTTTTTTCCTGACCCTTTGTAAAACATGTACTCTATAGATCTGGAGGTGATCTGTGTGCTCCTTACAATGAAGAAGAGTCTCTTGATTTTATGTAAGTAGGAATAAGAATAGAAACAACACATAGCATTTAGGGAAAGTAGACATTATCACGTTGTTTTATAAGCATCTTATTTGATCTTCCCAAAAAAAGTTAGGTTTCTGAGAGGTGAATCAAATTGGCTAGGATTACACAGCTAGTAAACAGCAATGCTGGAGCTTGAATACAGCTTCACTAAACTCCTATCACAGCCCCAATCAACTTCAATTAATTGATTAATTAAGTGAGAGTGATTAATTGCAAGCAGCTGGAGCCTGTGTCACTGGGAGTAGATTCTTCATTGCAGTCTCAGCCAGGCCCAATTTGATATGTTATATGGTCCTCATTTCTTTCATCTACTTGAACCGAGTAGATGGTAAAGGTGATAATTATGAAGAGAGAGAGCAGAGTGGTATGTTGCATGTGTACAATATGTGTTTCAACACTGGGAAGGAAACATTTCAGGATTTAGACTTACTGAGATCTTCTGGAAAGGGAGGTTCAGTGGTGACTCACATGTCTCTGCAGGACATGAACAGGAAAAAGGAGCCCTGGTGTCAGCTACTAGCAGTCATCTCATGACCCTGAGGGAGGCTCTGGAAGGAAAACTGGGGAGAAAGAAAGAAGTCAAATTTTCTTAACAAAATGAACCACCATTCAGATAAGAGACCCCTACATTCTGATGAAGCCAGTCTGCATTGGGATTTCTACTTCTTACAACCAAAAATATATAAACTGACATATGAAAGATTTGAAGGACTGTTTACATTTTCTTATGTATTTCAAACTTTCATGTCAAAGTCATCAAAGTGATATTGGTGTTTCATGTATTAAAGGTTAAAAGTGCTTGAGAACCTTTCGAATCACACATCTATGCCTTAACAAGAATGGCTACTGAGGTCTAAGCAGTGCAGGAGGGAAACAGCAGATGCCTTTATAAGGGCTTGAAGGAGGAAACAGAACAGCCCTCCTCATCCTACACAACTTAGTATGTCAGTGGATCTCCCATATGGTTTACAGGTGCCAGAAACAAAAAATGCTGCGGAAAAATTAGATGAGAAGGGAATAGAAGTGGAACGTCCTCTCAACGGATCTCCTTTCCACAAAAGGGAAAGGGGACATTTTTCACCCACACTGGGCATTCTATTTCTATTTTCTGGGCTATGCCCTATCCCAGGCCCCTCTCCCCAGTGAAGAGCTATGGAGAAAATAGCCCTCACCAAAGCACAAGACAGAATGACCCACAGTGCTGTTCTGGAAGACAGCCAGTTCCCCAGCATTGATGTGGTCCCACTTAACTCCTCTGGGTGGACTCTGCAGAGGGTTAGTGACAGGCAGCCATCCCAGCAGCTGGCGTACAAGGAACTGAAGTGGAGTCACTGCAAGTAGGGTGGGCAGAAGAAATGCTCCAGAAAGAGATGAAGTGTAATTTCAGGCAATGCCGCATTGTTTTGGAATTTGGGAAACCACAAGAGTAAACAGGCCAAGCTGGCATGAAGAAGGCAAAAATAAGGCAGACTTTTTTTCCTGACCCAACAGAGAAACCAGATCAAAGATACGGAGCTGTTGGCATGCAACTCCAGCTCTTCAGTATTGACTCATTCTGCTAACAACCGAATGAAAAGTTTGTGCCTACTCATGTCATGCACTCTCTGACACTGGAGCATGATGAAGAAAACATAATTACTTCGTAGGATACATACAAACTTGGAGTTACCAAATGCTAAAGTACAAAAAAAAATTTATAACAATGTATTTTTTCTTTGAAACCACCATTCACACAGTGACAGAAATAAGGCTTTCTCTAGCTCTCTCTCCTCTGAACTGCCTCTGACTTCCAAGAAGTTTAAAAAGTGACACGGAACTTGAAGAGTGGCATCAGTTGAGGAATCCAATCCTCCGTACCACCACTTTGCACCCCATCCATAGTAGAGTCCCTTCTCTTCGGTGCTGAGGGGCCTTCCTCACCCCAGAAGCTGGGTTGCCCAACTTCCAGCTCTCTCACAGCTACCACTTCACTCCTCTCTCATACTTCCCAGCTTCCTCGCTCATGCAGGTATAGTCCATTCCCTTTTTAGGGTGCTCCCCCGGCCCCTATGTTCCTCTATGCTCTGCTTAATTTGCACCCCTTTCCTGGACACAGGAAATCTCTATCTATCCTGGACTGAGGAAGGCACCAGAAAAACTGATCCCTTTTATTTTCAACTGTTTTCTAAGTTGGGACCTTAATTACAAATTACAAAAGCAAAGATGTTGACTCCCTTAGTGAAAAGTGTTTTATTTTTAGTTCCTTTCCTGAAGTATGCCAGCCACCTGAATGTAGAGGTACTGTGAGTCTTGTGGTAACTACCAAGTTGACAGAAGCATTGATTATATCATTAAGACCTTGTGCCACTACAATAAGCCTATGTTCTTCTTTGAGAAGATGGGACATTTTTCATAAAAGAGATGATAACATGAAATGAAAAAGGTCTTTGAAAATGAATAGATGTCATCAAAAGAAGAAATAAAGGCAAACAAGACTTAAATTGTACTTTTAGATCATGAAATGATATAATATTAAGGACAACATGCATAACCTCAGAGAAAATAAAGGCTCAGTATCATTAATAATATAAAATGTGCACTAAGAATAGAAAAGTTCACCACATACTACTTTATTTTACATAATTGAAAATGGATTTGAAACTCACATCCCTTCCTTCACTTTATAAATTTGAAAAACCAAAAATATTTAAGAAAAATATAATGGGTAAAGTTCTAAAGTGGAGGTCAGATACAAGATTAAAATCAGATATATCCCTTCCTTCCATGACAAGTCCCTATTTACTAGAGAATTCCACTCGAATAAGCAAGTAACTAAATATTGCATTGTGTATAAAAAGAGATCCCTAATCACACTTCTATTTTCAAATTAGGAATTTTTAGATGCATGTTGAATAACTGATTTGATCAACTATACTGTCAAAAAATAGGAAAAAGCAATTATTTTAAATCACCCATCAAGGTAAAGTTTCCTTCCAGCAATTTGTATCACAAATTTTAGCAACACATGCGTAACCTCCCTTCACTTCAGTGAGAGTTGTGTGGGTGTTCATGCGCTGAAGAAAAGCATCCCACGAACACACATTACTCTTCCCAATTTACATTTTCAGTATCCAAAATTTAAGCATGCTCAATGAATTTGACAGAGAGTGCTACTGAAGTCTCAACTCTAAATAAATAGTTTAAAATAAAAAGTTGTATAAATATCAGTCTGTGCCAATGATGTGGTTTGGGAGGGAGTGCTATAAACACAAAGTAAATTAAATAGGATCTACTTTTGTGGGGTAAAAGGCTACTTAGACTGGTTATTATAGAGAAGATTTTGTTGTGTGGTGCGACAGCACGTACCCATGTGGCTAACCTACAACTGGTAGAAGAAACAAATCCCACCCGTACCTAGGAGCGGTGCCACAGCCAGACCACAATTCCTAGGAGGGATGAACTTAATTTGCTGAAAATGAAGGGCAGGCTCTGTTGCAGCTCGTTAGCTGGTTACAGACACACTGCAAGAGAAGAAAGTGGAATTTAGTCGATGTTCCAACTTCTACATGTGCTGTGAATAAAACAGACTATTGTTTTTTTGATAAAGAAGTATTGTTTTGAATGTGCAGAGTGGCTAAGTAAAGCCAGCAGAATTTTTTGGCCAAATATAGTCTCTTGCTCACTCCTAAAAATCCTAGCTTTCAAATTAGGAGCTGAAGTCATTGAAAAAAAAAAAAAAGTTTACATTCCTGCAGCCTGCTGCAGCAAAGCCAAACAAATGTTTGGCTTAAAGCTCACTTACATCTCTTTCATGAGCCTTTTCTTTAACATGGAAGTCTGAAAAATACCATTTCTTTTATCGAGTCATTTAATGCCAAGTGTTTTTGTGTATGTGAGTGTGTGTGTGTGTGTGTGTGTGTGTGTGTGTGTGTGTGTGTGTTTGTGAGGACACGCACACTCAGCAACAGTACTATAGGGTCAGTGTAGTGGTTTTAAAGCATGTGGGTCATATTTGAATTTAAAGAAACCATGGTTTTACAGCTTCTGGCATAATTTAGGTCACAGTCACAAACTGATTTTTTTAAGCATCATTAACCACTGAATGGACAAGGAATGTGTTATTTTCAAGGAGTTTCTTTGGTGCCGGTTCAGGCAATAAAAACTTCAGGACAGGGGTCAAACTGAGTGGGTAACTTCATAGGTAGTTGCCCTCCTGATGCACTTTTTACCATAAAAATTACATGCTTTTTGGCCTTCAGTCTCTAAACCCAAGTTGGATAATAAGAGCTAAGAACGTTAGTTTTGCTGGAGGCAGGCATCATGGCAGTCAATTTCTATATAGTCAGTCAGAGTGGTGATCTGTCTCTCTAAAGAGCCTGTTAAGATTACAGAACTGTGGAAATGAATATACAAAGGTGTAGCATTCTACAGGATCAATGGTAGATTCTTCTTCCATTATTCTTCCTGAATCAGCCAAGTCTTTGCTATAAAACATTTGAATTCTGTGAGAATGAAGAGCTCCATAGAAAATAGTTTCCAACCTGAAGCCAGAATACAAAATTGTTTACATCAAGCCTCTTAATCACTAATCACCAACCCATAGTCCCAGATCCAGACCTAAAGAAAAGGAAATGGAGGGAAATGTGCATGCTTCACTCTCATCCCCACTTCCTAACTGTCTACTGAGTCTGTGCTGATGGAGTTATTTTGTTTTCAGGAATAATTTGATGTGGGAGATAGATTTCCCAAGGGAAACTGGCTGGTGTGTCAGGGTGAGGAGAGCAGAGAATAAGCATGCTTTCCTGGTCAAACAGTAGCATGATGAGCAGCTGGGGACTCCTTAGATGATTCTAGCTCCCTTCTCAACTTTTAAACATCAAATAAACAAGTGTTTTCACTATAGAGTAGTTGTGACATCGATGGAATAAAATGAAGCATAAACTTAAAACATTAAAACATTACAGTTGATCCTTGAACACTTCTGGCATTAGGAGCTTTGAGCACATGAACAGTCAAAAACTGCATATAAAATTTGACTTCCTGAAATCTTAATTACTAATAACCTGCTGTTGAACAGAAGCCATACCAATAGGATAAGAAGTCAAATAATACATATTTGCAAGCTAAATGTGTCATATGCTATGTTCTTACAATGAAGTAAGCAAGAGAAAATAAAATGTTATTAAGAAAATCATAAGGAAGAAAAAATGTATTTACAGACTGTACTGTATTTATTGATACCAAAAGTTTATGTCATCTATTACCAAGAAAATATATGTATAAGTGGTCCATTGAAGTTCAAACCTGTCGACCAAGAGTACCTATATTTATATACTGAAATCTATTTTCAGCATAATATCAAAATCCTGGTATTCTTTTTTGTCACACCCATAGATTCTCCAAATTCTTTTTAGATGCCATTGACTTTAATAGAATTTTACCTACACAGCTTACATCATCGGGATCGTAGGAAATAAATTCTCATGAAAGAGAAGTACATGTTTTATTGTACATATCTCCAGCTATCTCAAATACTGAATCTTGCACTTTTCACAAGTGTTTTAAGATATAATGATCTACTAAATTCTCATTATGATTTATGTCATAAACTCTGAGAATTAAGTCTGAAGGTGCCATAATATATACAAAGAAGGTCACCTTTTGAGAAATCGATGGGCAAGGTCTTTGATTCTGACCTTCAATTCTCAACACAGTACTCTCTCATATATGAAATGGCCCTAGACATGCACTTTTCAAATAAATATTAATTTGAATATACGACCTAGATACTTCAATTTTAACTATTTTTTATTAAATAGATTGCAAAATGTCTTTGCAATGCCCTTGCCTCCACAAGAAAAAGAAAACATAGAAAGCAAATAAAAGATTTTGGTCTTCTGTCATCATTTGAAGTCCACTGTTGGATTATAGAACGTGTGCCCTGTTAGCCCCTAAGTGACTGTTTTCTCCCTTGTCATAGGTTCTTAGTTACACTGTTATACCTGTGTCTAATGGCATTTCACCTTGTTCTTTCCAATCTGTTCTGAGAGAGAAAAAGAGATGTAAATATGCTACTTTATGCTAAATAATAATCAATATGACTCAGAATAAGAAACCAACTATAGAAATTTCCTAAAAGTTTTGCAACTGCATTCTCTGCCAAACAGCAAAAGTTGCCAAAAGATCACTAGCCAAGTAAGTAAGGAGTTATTGTCATATACAAATCCTGATTACCTCTAGACTACTTCAAAAAGTCAAGAGTACATATGCAATGGAAATTGGAGTTGATTGCCAAGTGAATTTTTCCTTAATAAGCATTTAAGTTTTGAGACTAATTGATATCCTAAGCTTTTCTACTTCTATCTTATATTTGAACATTAACTTATACTTTACAAATAACATCCTTATAATGTACTATCCCATTTACCTTCATTGAAAAGTATGTTTAGTTTTTTTAGGCAAGAAAGGATTGAAAGAGTCAAGTTATCTTACATTGGTAAAAGGTATTACAGGAAAATAAGGAACACAAGCATCTCTAAGACAAGCCAAACGGACACCAGATATCACTCAGTGGAGGGAGCATTTTGTAGAGCAAGTGAATCCACACAATCTGAATATCACTTTGTTATCTCAGCAGCAAAAATCATTTCTCCCTTTACTGTGACATTGCCAGTATCCTCACATATTGCCTTGTAAATTCTCAGTAATATCTGAAACCACTAAATAAAACATTTTTTGAAAATTTTACTCTTTAAAATACCATTTCAATTAAAAAGTATTACATTAAGCACATTTAGCAACTATAAAAATATTTTTAGTATTGCATGAAGAACTGACTGTTGCTTCCTTTAGGTAACTAAAAAGAAAGATAATAGTTAAGACTTATACACATTTTTAAAAAATGATTCACTCATGAAAAAATATTAAAAATATGGAGTTTGGAGATAAAATATGTCTGAAAAACCAGAGATAACTTTACCAATGCTACCTGAGTTTCCTTGTATGCTTGAGGTTCAATTAAAGATAAAAACTTGAAATGTTATCACTTTTATTTGGTTTCAAGGAAGAGGAATCATTTTGTTCTTGACCCTTCATTCTTGGGAGGTCAGAGTTTCCAGTCTGCGTGTTGTCTTGACTACAGAGTGAGCGCTCTCTTACGTGAAGTACTTTCACTTAGGAGAGAGCGCTTTTCACAGAAAAAAAAATAGAGAATTTGATCAAGGACAGAAAAGTTAGCCAAGAAGCTTAAGACCACAGTCTCCTTGGGGCACAAGGGAAAGCATAGCCATCATTTTTACCAACTTCCCTGACCAAGTCCACTTTTACAAATCTCCAGTCTTGGTATCTTGAAAAAGGAGCAACTCAAAAGGAAATGTGGTGGAAATTTCCAAAATACAGAGAGTCTGTTTGGGCAAAAACAGTGAAGACAGGCTTCTATATTTAATGACTGGCCCTGGGTTGCCTGTCTTCTGTGATCACTGGTTCTGTGTGGTACACTTTGGTGAGTTTATGATGGTGTAATCCTCCGATGAATGAAGCACTCCCTTCCCTTCTGTGCTATTTATTCTTAGCTTATGCACACAAAGAGCAAAGAAAGTTGTCAACAACACATCCAGTTTATACACTGAACACTGCAAAGAAAGAAAGAGCCAGCTGAGTGAACCAAGAGGCTCTTGTATCCTGAACATCCTTCGTCCATTCACACACACAAATATTTACTCTGCACCTACTATGTGCCAGGCACAACAACAGAAGAGGTTAATTGGGGAAAAGTGGAAGAGCAGGTACATGGCAACAGTAGAGAGAAAGGAAAGAGGAGAAAATAGCTTGTGTTTGTCTAATAAAAGGGAAGATTCTTTTCTTGACATTCTGGAAAAATATTTGGCCCTCATTCTAACTTGTCTGTCATATAAATTAAGATTCAACTATTCTCCAGATTCTAGAAAAAGGAACCCTCCCTCCCCCATTAATATGTCCCACCATATTATTCTTACTAAAAATCCCATTATAATTGAAAAATACATTTACACTAGTTCTCTGAAGTAAGTCAAACCTAAAGAATAAACAATCCCATATATTCCAAGGGGAAAAATAATGAAGACAAATCATTACAAATATCACTGACATGTGTATTTTATAACTAGAAAATAAAGTGAACGCTATCACAGCACCTAAATTCTAATATTTTTTGGTACAATCATGTGGGAAAAGAATAGAAAATAAGGGCTCTCACTGGACTCTGGAAGAATTGTAGAAACCTTTATATTTTTGAAAATGAAGCTCTGCCCTTCAGAGAAAAATATTAGTAGTTCTGGCCAATGGTTGACTGTTTTAAAATAATTCTGTGAATTGGAACAACAGAAATAGCACTTGTTCTGAAATATTTTCAAATCATGATTTCTAGAAGTCACCCCACTTATCACTATGTCAGAATATTTTTCTTCAGTCCATTAGAAGCAGGTTTTGCCTTTATGCTGCTTTCAAGGATTCCAAAGGTTCACTCACAATGTCAGACTACAATAAAATTCAGCGTAATGTGAACCACTCTGTGATATTGCCTTTCCTTATTGCCTTTCAGTTACACTGTTCTAAATGCAATAAAGGAGAAGTTGTTCTGAATGGAACAGATAGAGTAATGAGTATCATTCCCAGAGTCGAAAAGTCACAGACTGTAATATGCCAACAGTTTGGAGGAGAATTTCTTATATTGATGGTTGGCTATGCGTGTTTGAATATCTTAGTAACCTGAAGAGCATATAAGATTGCCTATTACAAATCGCAGTGATTTTTATTTGGAAGGCATTCCATGATGGGCAATAAAGGAGTGCCCCCATCAGCTGCAAACGTATCAGTGCATTTTTCTAGAAAGCAAACCCAAACAACACTGTCATAGAAAGAGAATCTGCCACCAACTCTGCAGATCAGCCCCTATGAAAATGAGTGATCTGCTACTTTTATGAAATGATTTGACTCCTATCCAACAGGTCAGGGATTGGGGAACAAAGATGGTCCAAGATAGATTGGGAGTGAGAAGCCAGAGATGCCCAGTGGGCACCCAATGAACAGTTGTAGTGCCATGCATTCATTAGTCTAAGGTGGGTTTCTTGACCTGGAAGGCAGGAGTGAAAATAAATTTCATTCTCTACAATTTCCTTAGATAATCAAGCAAACCAGAAACTTAAGGATGGCAGACTACTCTTTGTAGCTGATGGCAGAAGCATTCCAAATATGAAAATCAGATTTAAATGTTCAGAGTATATAATGTTTACTTTACATATGGTCATCTGTTTATTTGAAGATGAAAAGGACTGCCAGACAACTGTAGCCTATAAATATCACTAACCCCAGTCATTATTTTAAGTGTTTCCTTTACCCTCAAAGAAAGAAAAGAAGGGGGCAGTCTTTTTAGGAAAACACCCAAAGGTAACATTTCAAAGGTAATTATACTTATATTTTGAAGGAACTTATCTTAAGACTATGAATGATTCTTGTCCAGCACACATCTTGGGTTTTTTCATGCAGAATTCCCACTAACAATCCCTTTGCCCTGTCCTTAAAATAAACCCATCTATTCTTTCTCCCAGAAGGAAAATAACAGAAATCTCAATGGTCTCGATGAAATTACTCCCTCTAAGAGAGTGAGTCATCTAAGCCACTGCAGGCAAAAAGCTCACATGTTTGAAAACTTGTTCCCTGTCATTCTTCTAGGGAAACTGGATTACTGGCTTATGCTTGGAAAACATGAGGTTTTGTTTCAATGTATGTACCAGACATAATCTGGAAAGCTTTTGTTAAATGTTAATGATTTTATATAAAATTATACTTTCTTCCTGACTTTCATCATTAAGTTAAAGCAAAGGCCCACAGAAAGAGTTTGTACCAAAACATTTTAAATATATCAGTTGAATGTTCTAATGGATGTTTCTTATGAATCTTTTTCACACACAAACTGTACAATGATTCAAGGCAGACTTATCTTTAAAGTGTAAATTTCCACAATTTCTTGTGTCTTTGACAGTTGTTCTTTAATACTTAGAAGTCAAACTGATTATACCAATTTCATAGTTATTTAGTAATTGCTTATTTGTTGGAAAATTATTGCGGAGATTTTGCTAGTTAAATCTACCAACTTTACTAGTAATTTGATATATACTGAGTTCGTATACTAACACCTATTTATTTTCCCCTCTATTTCAACTGTTAAGTTTTTGAGATGTAAGATACATGATTTCTATTTGTGAAGTACCTAAGTCTTATGGATGTATTTGTCAAAGTATATCTTTATTTAAAACAATAAAAAATACTATTTATGACATATTTCACCACATGTCACTGAAATAAATAGCTTTCATTGAACAAATCCATTTTGTTTGAAATTTTCCCTAAAAGTTTTCATGCTAAATATTAAATTTTCATGGTTCTGAATGTTTATTAGAAGTTGCACAGCATTTGAAAAATTCTGAGTCACTCTAATAATATGAAAGCATATTCTGAATATCTACCAATATTCATTTGCAAGATTCTTTAAACTTAAGAATCTCCAAGTTTCAGTTCTAGGCAGTGTATTTTCTGATACATGTTTTAAGAAATATAATAAGAAACATTAATGAATGTATAAAGTCTCTTAAAATTTTAGTGATTTTTTAATAATATATATATATTTCATATCATTGTGATCTCTGGGAGTCACCTACCACCTCCCCTCCATGGCCACTCCAGCTGGTCCCCTCCCCCAGTTGTGTACTTTCATTTGGTTTCTGTCTTTATCCTTCTGACTTGTTTCTGCCAATATGATTTCTTCTAGGTACATCCATGTTACCAAAAAATCATCAAATTTGTCATTTTTAATTGATGTGTAATATTCCATTGCAGGTGATGGGGGCACTCCTTTATTGCCCATCATGGAATGCCTTCCAAATAAAAACCCTGTGATTTATAATAGACAATCTTATATGCTTTTCAGATTACTAAGATGTTCAAACTTGCAAAACCAACCATATATATATACCACATATTTTTCATCCAGTCATCTTTATTGGGGCATTTGGGTTGTTTCCATGTCCTTGCAATTATAAATATTGCTGAAATAAGCACAGGTGTCCCTTTGTACCAACACTGAGGTCTCCTTTGGGTAGATTCCCAGAAGAGCGATTGCTGGGTCAAATGGTAGTTCCATTTTCATTAGTCTGAGGATTGTCCACATTGCTTTCCATAATGGCTGGACCAGTTAACATTCCCACCAGCAGTGTAAAAGTGTTCCTTATCTCCACATACATGCCAACACTTGTCAGTTTTCGGGATGTGGGCCATTCTTACTGGTGTAAGGCGACATCTCATTGTGGTTTTGATTTGCATCTCCCTAATTGCTAGTGATGTTGAGCAGTTTTTCATGTACCTGTTGGCCATTTATCTGTAAAAATTTCGAAGTACAATAGAGAAAAGGGCAAGAAAGTTTATATACAATGCCATATGCTGAGCCAAATATAATTAGGAAATTGCAGATGAATGCCAAAAAAAATTATTGAATAGTAATCTTGGTGGGGTCAGTCTTCTCCATCAACCCCGTGTCCAAATTGACCTCAGAAAGATACGCCTCCACTTTGGCACACTACCTAAATGAGAACCAGAAGCAAACATCCTAAGGAAAAAAAGAGACTCATAGGAAGTTGTGGGTAATAAGAACTTTAGATGTCATTGCTGATGAAATTACCAGTTTTCATGGAATACAATATGTTGAAGAAACCACAGGACTTTTTATCATTTAAAAAAAAGAGCAATGACTATATAAGATCAAATAAAGTATGCTGAAAATACTGGTTCTTAAAAAAGCTTAGTTCCAGTTTGATTCAGTAAGTTTATTATATAACTGGGGTTTGGCAATTTTTATAACTTAGATAAAATGAATAATAGACAAATTTGGAACTTTTTCCTCTCTCTCTGTCAGAACCCCTTTCACCCTTTTGTTGTGTCTTTCAGGTGACATCAATATATCCTATTCCCATGGTCCTATTTTTGCCAAGTGACCAACCACTCCAAGCATGAACTGCAGCAGTTTAGCATATCCTGAAACAAGAATCTTCATTAATGACTACAAATTCTCAAAATGCCAAGGAACATGAATAAGATGAAAACTCAAGGAATTACAATATGCAAGATGAAAGTAATGAGAAAAATTACAATATGCAAGATGAAAGCAATTTCCAAAAAGCTTCAAATATATCTACAGGATTGGTACTCTGAATACATACCTGTAACAGTACTGCTGAGGAAAGCTAACTAGGTTATGGAGATCACATTTGCAACCAAGCTGAGTGGCACAGTTTTGTTGGTGACTCAACTATTAATGGTCCACTGCATAGACAGCTAAGTCATAATAAACACCATTCAGAGAAGAGCCCCATTCCTCCTTCAGATATTTACATGATGCAGTTTGCTCTGGATGGGGAAAAAGATCGGTGGGAAATGTGTCTTCCCTCATGAACATACACATCTTACTAATTAAGCCATGTGTTGTAATTTTATCTAAGCAAGCAGAAATGCACATGAAAGCCCCTAAATTGTACCATGAGAACTTGATCTAAAACACAAGCGTGGAATAAAATAGTAAATTATCACTAAGTGGAAGGTGGTAATACTAGTAGTTCAAAATTCATAGTCAGCAAAGCATTGCTACACAAATTAAAGCCTCAGGCATACTCTTCACTTGGGTGGCATCGTGGTACAGAACCATATATTCCACACTGAAGAATTCTGTCTGTAGAGGTTTGTGACAGCCACCGAGACAAGCAAAGAAACTCATTTTTCAGAGGAGAGTCATTCTCTAACTAGAGGAGACTGTCTCCATTGTAGTCCCTGGCCTAAAAAACAATATTGTTGTGAAAATTGCATGGTATCTGAGAATATCTTTACTGCTCCCTTGAGCTTGAAAAAAATCATCATTATTGCATATTCCCTTGGAAATTTCAGTGAGCCAGCTACAAAATCCATAGTTGCTTAAAAAGTTATCACCCTCAAATATTCATGATCACATTATCTACAATTAGTTAGCAGTGAACAGTCCCAGGTAGGAACAGACATGCCTGAGATAAAACAGATCCACTGGCCAGGGAGTATAGTTTCTATATTAATCCCAGGCTTAAACTTTCATCTGTGTGCACCTCTAACATCTCTGAAGGATGTGTATGTGGTATAACAAAAGCAAGGCAAAGGAACTGATAGGAAGAGAAGCGGAGAAATGGATAGTTAACTTGGTGTAAAGAAGGTGAAGAAGTGGTAAAGAGGGCAAAAAATGTATGACAAGACTGAGCCTCAATTCAGAGGGGAAAGCTAGAACAGTACTGTAACTCAGTAGTAATGAACACTGTTGATATTTTACTCCTTTATATTCCTTTCTCTGGCATTGCGAATCAGAGTGTCAGCTTATTTCTTACATATGCCTGAGTCAAATGTACCCCAATCTCAAATTTGAACAATTTGTTTCTTCTAATCTCCTAAGAGCTTGGAAACATGCAAAGACTTATAAGGTAAGAATGAGTAATGAAGGGCTCTTTTATCATTATTGACATCACAAATAATTTTCCTCTACATTTCTATAACTGTTTGATCATTTCTAAATTCCAAGTTATGATATGGATGTTTGAACCATTAACCCATTCTTAGGTGAGGTATTAACACTTAATTTTAATAGTTCATTTTCCCTACCAACTTGAGTTGTGAACTGTAATGAATACTTTTACATTAAAATAGTGGGGAGGTATTACTTCTTCATGAGTTTCACTGTAAAGAATTGATTCTTCTATATAAAGTATGATACTAAAGCAGTGACGCTGGCTCCACAAAATGACCTGCACAAGAAAACAAAAATACTATTTATGGTAAACGGACCTTGTCACAGTCCTTGAATGTAATGATATGCAGGAAGAATGTTTTATTTGTAGATTGATTTCCCATCAGGTCTATTATAAGAAATCTGATGATAGGTAAACTCTCACTAATGATCAAAGATTGGGGCACAGACACTGTACAAAGATACAGCTCCTTCAACAACTATTTACATAGCACATGTCACAAAGCAGGTACTATGCAAGATCCAAGGCATACAGAAATAAAGAGACACAATCCCTAGGTCAAAAGATCACAGTCTAGCTTGAAAGATAAGCACATCCTCGTGCATTGTACAGTGTGAAATAGTAGAAATGAATGCCAAAAATAGAGATAAAGTAGGAGGACCTACTGACTTCCATGAATAGTCAAAGGATACTTCACCACGGAGATGTCATTTGAACTATCTCTTGAATGAGTGAATATACTTTCCAAAAGTGGATAGAACTGAAATGACTTGTTGGCAGAAGACACTCCAGCTTTGGTCATATAATTTTGTCATTCATAGCTATAAAGAATTTGTGTAGAAGAACCTGAAATATAGACAATGCCTGACATCTTCCCTTGTCTCACTGACATCTAGACTTTATCCTGAATGTAAAAGCAGGCCATGAGAGCTTCTTAATCGTGTCTGGTAATCTTGTCAAAAGAACTAAATATACGATTTAAATTTTTTGTGATTTGCTTAGTTGTCCTTTACTCTTACCTCCTTCACTAGCACCTGCATATTATCATTTCCCAAAAATATAGCCCAAGTTCAGTAGCCCTGGACTCCTCATGGAAGATTGGAGCCTTGGAGAAAGACTTTAATCCTCAATTTCCATTTACATTAAACCTAATTTCATTGCTAAACCCTGACTGATAGTTAGAAGTATACTGAAATGACATTGAATCCAACCTACTAGTAAGTTATTTCTTGAAAGTGGGAATATATAGTAAAAGGGATTTAATCTTGGGTACCCCAGAAAAACATAATAAAACTTTCATATAAGTATTTATAGAATGATTGATAACCTCATTCTTGTCTCATTAAATTCTCAGTATCATGAAAAAGTTCAAAAACATAGGAGAAGCCATCACATCCTTCCTTTCCCACCAGTAAAACACAGTCGCCTTGCAGATCAGTATTTTGGGACTTTGAGAAGTGAGAAAATAATGGTAAAGGTAATTGCTTTAACTACTTCCATGATATTCTTCTGTTATCTTACAGAAGTTCTGTGAAGAAAAATTGATCCTCTTCTCTCTAATACAATAATAATGATGATAACATTACTAATACAATGATGATGATTTGAGTAAACTCAAAATGTGCCCTGAAGAACATGATTGTAAATGTTTACTTAGAGAAAAAAAAATTTTCTTTCCAATCTATATATACAAATGATGATCTTATTTTCCTCAGACTCTTCATTTTTGTCTATCAAGGATATACCTATGAATGGATTGAACCAAAGCCTGGGGATCAGTGAGAAGCCTTGAGTGCCAGAGAGATAATAAGCTTCTGAAATTAAAAATATCAATATTAAAGAAGGGCCTTAGATTAGAACTCCACAATTCTCATAAAGAAGCCATTGTAATGGTGTTTCTAGTACATAGATGTCACTAACATTACAAAAGTTGCTATCAATATAATTCTAATGAAAGTTTACAAAATAAAGACAGGCACCAAATGGCTTCACTATTATATGGGACATGGGAAAGATAAACAAAAAGCTATGAAGAAAAGTCAAAACAAGCTAACAACCAAATTGAAGTATACAACTTGGGGGGTGGGAATGGTCAGGGAGAGTGGGGATGTGAATCCCGGGGATTACAAAGATGTGAAATTTATATATAAATAAATTGATTATTTTTAAAAATTGTGAAGAAGAAAACCAGCAGCAAAAAAACCAAAGCATGTCCATGTTTTTCCTGCCTCCATACCCTTCCCTATTGGTACACATTTTGCTTTTCTGTATTTGCTCCAAATCTTTTTTTATAAACACTCATGTTTTTTTAATCAGTTGCTTAATCAGACGGTCTAAACATTATGGGCAATTTCTCCTTTCTTCTCCCTTGGCTACATGAAAATAAAGATGCTTGCTGTGGCAAATATTTCCCAAGGATTTCTGCTCTGTAAAATATTTGACAATAGAAATAAGATGGGTGTTAAAGGATATCAAAACTATGTTGATTTTCACTTGATTTCTATTAGCAACTTTTTGTTAACATTTCAAATTGTACATTGTTACCTTGACCCATTTTTTAGATGCCTCAATAGATCTGAAAGGCAGTAATTTGGGACTTAAAATTTGAACTTTCAATTGCTGTATTTTTAGTACAACCTAAGAAGTTCACAGGAAAACGTGGATCTAGATTAGGAAATAGAGTGTTTTATGAAAACCACTACCTTTTTTTCTAATCAAAACTCTTTTTGTCTGTAATTTTTTTCTAAAAAATTTTTTTAATCTAACATTTTTAGCTAATTATTTTCTCAAGGTCACCAAATCATTTTATTAGTGGGTTTTCAAATTGCATCCCCGGCCTAGCCAAAAGAATAAAATTATTTATAAATTATATCTGTTAATCTACCTCTATAATGCAAAGGTAAATTTTTATTGTCATTCATAACACAATAGGTTCCAGACACTCTACATGATATTCCAGTTCCTATGAGAAATGAGAAATTGTTGAGATTCAGGAATATGAACCATGCCTAAGTTCTTGGAAACTATGTGTCTGCTATGGTGGCTGTTGGCTCCTGTGAATGGAAAAAAGTGCCACAGAGAATTTCAACCAACATAAAGCAACTGTTCCAAAGAATGTGGCTTAAGGTTTTCAAAGACAACTCAGACAGTTAAAGCATGCAGCTGTACTAGAAGGTGACCAAGAATAAGAATAGATGAATCAAATAACAAATGTTTATGAGGCAGGTTTGAATTGCTAGGACTAATGTGAGTTTTGTATTTTTACCTGAAGGAGCATTTGTATTTCAAAATAAAATGAGTTTAATATAAACATTCAGAGAATGAATTTCAAAAGTGAACAGTTGAAAACAGAGTGGTAAATAATCTGATGCCTAAAATCAAAGAAATTAGAGGTTTTCAAAAGTTACCTTGACAATGGGAAGTACCTAAATCGCCTATGTTCTTTTGAGGATAGCACATGTGACAATTTTAAATCACACTAAAATTCAACTACAAAATTCTCCCAGAATAAATTAGCTTCCAAAAATCAAACATTTTCAGAAAGCCTATAAAAAAAGATAAGTGTGAAGTGTAGGCCTTCTGTGGAATCACCAGAATCTCTCAGCTCTTTATTCTTCTTTCTAAAAAGTTTCTCTGCCGAAATATAATTTAGAGAACATGCAGAAAATAAATGTAAGATGGGCCAAAAAATATGAGGCCTGAAATCCAATGACAATTTAGAGAATATAAATGTTATTAAACTTCAAACCATCTTTTTTGGTGAATGCAACTCATTATTTCCTAAGGAAATCAGTTCTGACCAATACCATTATGAATTACTTATATAAATTAAATATGCCACTTCTATAGAAAACTTTAGGTCAGCAGCAGATGTTGGTAAATTCCTACAGAAATGCATGCCCAGAGAATGTTTTTTTTTTTTTTAAATGGCAGAAATCTGCTAGCTATTCCTGCCTTATCTACAACAGCTGAGCAATCTTTCAGTGCCACGCGGAGACGGAAAACTTGGCTCAGATATAGCGTGGACAAGCTTGCCTTAATCACATTGCTCTTTTACATGTGCACAAGGACATCAACATTGACAGTACAGAGTAAAGCAGCCATTTGCTGAAAACAACTGTCAACGTTGTCAAGTTTTTGGAACCTCTTATAATGTGATTTGTATGACAAATCTTGTGGCATTTTGTTTGTCAGCAACAGTAGTGAATTTCCATGTATCTGGGAAGGCAGGAGAAGAACTGTTCAGAAGTGCATTTGGTTTCTTTACACAGACTGCCTTAAAGGAAAACACTTATTAATTTTAAAATGACAGATTTCAAATAGATCTAGAATTTTAAAAGTGGAATTTCATTTAAAATATCACACAAGTGTATTTCCCCCTTCCACTAAAACTTTGAAATACTGCAATAGTTGCCCGATTTTCCTTTGCTGCACGCTGGGCTTTGAAAAATGATACTGTAAAAATATTATTTTCTGAAATTTGAATCAGTAGCAGTGATTACTAGAGTGTGTCCTAAGTGACAGCAGTAGGTTCGGTCCTATTGTAGAGAACTAAATTCACATTGCTATATAGCTCATGAAACAAGAACTACCGGTTATAACCAACCTAGTGCACACCAGTGTTACTCAACAATGTACCTTTTAACAGGAGATTACAGAGATCTTATGGTTCATTAGGCTTTCAAAATTTCCTTGATTCCTACTCTGAACTGTGTTTTTCATACAGTTAAACTTTAATGTGCTTCACTCCTTTGTCTACAGCCAAGTGGACACTGTGTGGGTGAAATTGTTGGGATAAACTATGTGACAGATCACATACTCTGCCTCCCTGGTATCCCAAATGTCCTTGAGTGCATAAGACCCAAGTGCTGATCCAACCAAGAAACTCAGATTCTTCACATCTATACAAGTTATAGTTCCTTTATAACAGATTTGACAAAGTCTAATGAGAGAATCTTTTGATGGTCCCCCTCATGTGAGTCTGGAAAGATAACTCCAGAAAAAATATTCTTTGCCTCTATTATGATCCTTTTCCCTCTGTCTTCAAAATATGCTGAACATAAAGCCTAGAACCCTTCTTATATGCATTCAGTACTCAAATCTTTTAATATTGAATGAAATAACAGGTATAACAGGAACCTTTAAATCACTGAGGGCTAAATACTTTGTTTCTAACTCCATTCTCAGTCCTCTCCTCCTTTTATTCTTTTAAGTTTCTGGAGGTTTGGATGAACAGCAATAGAAATGCTATGCAAGCCACATAAGTAATTTTAAATTTTCCAGTAGCCATATTAAAGAGTAACTAGAAACAGATAACATTGATTTTAATGAGATTTCTCTAACCTAATATACCCATAATATAATTGAACTATTCTATTTTCTTTGTAGTAATCTTCTGAAATCTCATATAAGACAGGCACTTTTCAAGTGTTCAGCAGACTTAGGTGGCAGATGACTGCCATACTGGACAATAGAATTCTGGAGAGTTCTAACACACCTTTGATCCCTTGTGTGACTTCATTTAAGTCCCTTTTGCATTGAGTGTAATTGTCATAAACTAGTCACAGAGTTTAATAATTTCATGACCATTTTATCTTGCATCCAGTTTATGATTAACATTGGAAAAATACATTTAAAAATAATTTGAAAAATAGGGTTATTTATAGTTTTTATTTTTTTTTCTTTCATTCCCCAGAATTCCTTCACTTTCCCACTTTCTTCTTTTTACTTACTGGCTATTAAGTAAGATAATATATAAGGCTCAGTGTGTTTTATGCTTTATAAAACTACTATCAAGTGTTTAAAGTGCCAATGTTTTTCTTCTCTCAGTAGCAATTTGGTTTCAAGAAATCCTGACTTATGGCTAACACCAGTAGCTTGCCTTTTCTGTGATGGTCACTGTTTCTAAAAGACATTTCATATTTTGGTGATACATCTTTTCTTGCATCTCCTACCTGTGCTTTGATAACTCTAGCCTGGAACTTAGCTGAATATAAAAACAATGCAGAGATAAAAAGGCAGGTTATCTGTGCCTAGATTTATTTTACCATCCAATTAACTCTCCAGTTACAAAAATAAAGTTGAAAATTTTGTATATGGTCAAATTTCTAAGGACTATTTATCTAGTACACCCAAAAGATATCCAGAGGAAAATATTGATCTAGGTTAAGCAATGAAGAATCTAATTTCATGAACTCTACCACTCTTCCTAGTTCAAATCTCTTTTATTTTTCCTTAAGTTTTCCTCAAAGAATTTGATACTAATAGTTTTTAGTTTGTTACTTGTCCATTGATAGGAAATATTTGGATTATAATCATCTGTTCCAGACATACCATAATTCTTACCTAATATCTCCTTCAGATTAGATCACCTTTATTATTGTTCTCTCCCTTTCTCTGTTTTCCCTACCTCATTTCCTCCTCCATCTCCATCTCTATCTCAGTCTCTCTCTCCTCCCCAGCTGCCCTCACAGTGTCTTCACTAAATGTGTTTGCAAACTAGAGTTAAATTGTAACCACACTTCTTTCCTTCCTCTACCCTTCCTCTGTTTCAGCCTGGGTTCACATCTGGGAGATTGTAAGCTGTGGCTATGGCAAAGAGTCTTAAAATTTTGTTTGTTTACCAAGAACCACAATCTTATGTCTTATAAGTATAATTTTAACAATAGTTATAAATTTAGTATAAAATATATGAAGTTATGAAATGTCTTATAAATTCACATAGAAGAATCCAGAAGTGTCTCTGGCTACCCATCTCATCAACTCTCCCAGTAAAACAGCCATCTATCTGAACAGTGATCTAAACATTGTGGGATTTTTAAATGCTTTTGAATACCATCTTAATCATCATTTCCAGTGATGTGTATATATATCAGCTGCAGTCTTGCTGATTAGAGCATCAATACCAATTGATTTTCTAACACATACTTGCAATGTCTATTGTATCTCATTGTACACTGTACACTATTAGTATTTAGCCAAAGCTAAGAGAGGGGAATAAAAGATTTTGTGTATAGAATACATGGACCCCAGAGAGTTTGATAATTCCCAGGAGAGGAGGAGAGAAGAATCAGGTACTCAATGTCAACCTAAATGGTTTCTTATGGTTAATGTGTTTGGTGGCCAAAGGCTCAAATAACTCTCTCGCCCAGAGCCAGGGTTACTCAGCTGTATAATAACCTCTAAAGTCTCTCCTTCCAAAAGGACTCAGGATTCATGGCTTTAATTTTGCCACTGATAATATGAAAAGTATACTCCATGTAGTACTGAGCAAGCATTCATTCTCAGCTTCCACTATAATGAAATTCTAATTGTTTCTAAAGTTTAGGAAGGATAAAATGGTTAATCTCCATGATGACAAAAGGAAGCCAGGAAAATAAAGTGACACACTTGAATGAACTGTGAGGAAATAAAGTGCACAACATGCGATAATGCCATGACTCCGTGTTATTGCGCATTTCTGGGCTGAAAAGATATGGCTTGATGGGTAATTTGTCATGCTGTGCAATAGAGAACAACAGTAAAGAGACTTCAGACAGAAGAAAATTACACAAATAGTAGGGTGGAAAGGTATAATTGAAGATGGCAAAAGATTGAAAGAAAGACATTTAAAATTACTGTACTGACCTACTAAATGCACTTGGGCGTGGAATCCTGGCCTCACAAGAAGAGGCATTAAATGACTGCGGGCTGTGACACTACTGCGAAGTAATGCCAATCTCCCGAGCTCTCTGAGAAGAAAAACACAATGCACAGGCGAACAGAACAGCCTCGACCTGCTTTCTTTCCAAAATGAGCCTGGGCCTCTGCTGAACTTAGACAGGAAAAGTTTCCTACATAAGTTTTGCTTTTTTTTCTCTCTCTCTCTAAATGATGTGTAGATTGAAACGAGTTTAGAGAGCTTGATTTCTTAAAACTTTCTGAAGTCAATGAATCTCCACCCTACAAAAATTGCAGAACCAGGGTATTTTTTTTTTCTTCAGTAAATTCACAGTTCACGCAAAAGGATTTTGCTCCTTCTTTCAGGTTAAATTTCAAAATTGAAGAGCCCAAGAGAGCAGCAAGACACTGCAAAGAAGTCTGAAACTCAGGAGACAGGAACAGCACAGCAGCCCTATCTTTTCTGCAGGCTCATGTATAGCTTTGGGCAAGTACAAAGAAGGAGGAGAACATGCACCAGATACTTGCTCAAAACTTTTTGCAATAGCGTGATTTAAAAAGTTCCTAACAGAAGTGCTAATATTTTTCAGCAAGGGTTGTTTCTGTCTCCTTCCCAGACATTTTAAAGCAGCAGTGTTCTAACCAATTATATTTTGGGTTTTTGTTTGTTTTTTATTCATACTTTAGATTTTACAGTAAAGGCAAATGATTATTGGAAAGCCTCTCCCCCACCCACCGTTGACGACCCCCTCTGTTCACTCCAACCCCTCTCCTTATTGTTTTTTGGTCTATGTTAAGTCCTTTGGTCACTTCATATTCTGTGTTAATGACCTTTTCTTTGGTGAGGGACTGTGATCCTAGGATATAGCAAGCCTTGTTGGTAAATGTTCAGTCTTATCTCTGTACTGGGTAGCCATTCATTCTCTGTTGAAGTCTATTGGTGTTTTCTCTTGTTGATGGTCTTCAATCAATTCCATTCAATGTAGAAGACACTCGTTGTGGAGGGTATCTGCCGAAAAGCTTTACAGATCATTTCCTCTCCTTCATTGTAGCTTTGTGTGAGCCTGCAGCCTCATCTCTGTGACCTTCCTCTCCCATTGATTGGGAAGAGGCACCTTGCTTTCTTGAGCTGTGTGTCCGTCCTTAGCTTTTTGACCCGTCCACTTATCGTGTGGCCTTAGGTGTGAGT
>PVHY01004891.1:41429-75858 GCA_004024945.1 Uropsilus gracilis
TATCCGGTTCCGGTTGCCGGCACCTCCGCGCCCTCCCCCTCTCAGTGCCTACCTAGGGGGGCCATCCTCTGCCCACCACACAATTATATTTTGTAATGGCTTAAATCATTCATCTACGGTGTTCCCTTAAACTGAAGAGAAAGATACTTTCTACCTATAATACGTGAAGGCATAAAATATTTTGAGCTGCTGGTTAATTATGAAGGTCTTTCTAATTTTTACATGTAACTGCATTATCATAAACTTATCTTTAAAGTCCTTTCTTAATAACAACAAAGAAGCTATTACAGGCGTATGACATTTCTTTATATAAGGGGAAGTGCTGTCTTCTAAGTGATGATACTAAATGAAAAATGAAGTAGTAGTATTTTTGTCATTCTTATTGTATTGCTTTGTCTATATTGTTTCACGATTCTTTTAAGAAGCAGAATTCTGATCTGTGTGACACTCCATGAACTCATGAAAAATATCTTTTGGTGTGAAGTGTCCTAAATATATTACAGGTAGAATTAAAATGTATGAAAATTCTGTGTGATTAAGGAAATAATGACCTCTAGTTCTTAATTTATTTTTAAATTTGGACAAAGCTAAATAAAGTTTGAAAGAATTATTAGCCAATAAAAAAGTCTGTCTACATGATATCATAAGGAACACATTAAAGTAAGATAATTAAAAATTTAAGGGTAAATAACTTTTTAAAATATTTAGAAAACTGCATAAAGCAGTCTTGTGACATCCCCTAAAGAAACGCCAAGGTTTTTCTTGGATATTTTGAGGCTCATTAGACACCAGTGCTCCCACACAAATATCTTTGTCATAAAATTTCAGACAAAATTTCATCATATGATAATCAAATTGTTTCCTTTCCTGTAATTTTTCTTACTGTTCAACATTTGTTATGGTTTATATTTGCAAATTATGATACTGATGATAGATAATGAACAACAGGTACTATACACATCTCTACCCCAAAATATCTTTTCATTAATCAATACTTAGGCTTAATTCAAAACGTCAATTGGAAAATGTAGTGCAGTGAATTCTAGCAAAATTACCTCTCAATCCCCATGATCTATGGTTAGTACAGGACACATAACAGAGCGTAGAGAAAGTTAATTTCTAACTAATATCAATACAATCACATACTAATTATTTAATGAGTATTTTCAAAAATCATGAAACTAGAAAAAACATCAGAAAATCATCTTGGGTGTTGTTTTTTTTTTTTTCATATAGGATAAATCTTTTTTTTTTTTAATGTAGCAAGCCAATATTCAATCCATAAAAAGAAAAAATGCTTATTCACCAACAAAGAATCCTGATGATCCTTAGGGTCTGATTCTACTTTGGGATTGTAGAGTACATGAAAACACATAAACAGGCTCAAGAAAATTCTTTTCAAAATTGTACCAGAGTCCGAAAAATGGCTGAGTGAATTTTATAGCTCATATTTTATGACTATACCTAAGAAGTCTGTTCAGGGCCATCGAAAGTTATTGTTAATTCTTACCCACATAGTAATGAACAGATCCAAATCCTCTCACTCAATTAACAAATAATAAATCACTTATTCCTTCATGTTTAGTAAACATATATTAACTGTGCTGCTGAGCACCATATTGGACTCCAGAAATAGAAGGGCCAACTAGATAACCACGTACCCTCATCTCACGCAATCTAGGGAGTAGCAGACAGCTGAAAGAACACTAATGAAATGTGGTGGCTGCTAAGGCGGGGAAAAGTACAGGGACTTGTGAAACAACAAAGGCTCTGTTAAGCCTACTAGGGAAAATAAGCTGAAACTGAGATGTGAAGAATGAGTAAGGGTAGCTGCTTCCCTGCTCTATACTTTTTTACTTCAACATCTCTGCCCACACTTCCCTAACTATGTACAAAGCCCTACCTCATCATGTCTTCTTGTCCTCTTCCACAGAACAACTTAGCTTGCACCTCTTTAAGAAATCTTTCTCTGAATACCCCATTTCTACCCAGTTAGAGTGGAAGCACCACTTTCAATGCCTTCCCGAGCCCATACATATCTGTATCCACAGACCCTATAATTGCCTGTATAATCTTGGCACCTTGGACAAACACAATTCAAGAATTTTTCTCTCACTTTTGGATAGCTTCTAAAATAGTCCCTTTACTTGCTAGCATTCTTGTTTCTAGCCACTGGTGAAACTGATCAACAGAGAAAATGAGGGCAAAGAAAGGAAAGGAAACTGGTCAAAACTACTAGATTAAAATGTCTCTGAATTCCTTTCCACCGATGGACTTCCACTGGTGTGAGTTCATACATTTCCTTGGACTAAAGCCACTTGGAGTTGGGTTTTTTGTTAACAATAGCTAAAGGTACAGCAGCTGATAAAACACTATGAATGTGAACTATGTCTTCTTTACGTAGTGTCCAACACACTAAAGTCCATATGAATAGTGTTTGAATAATTGAACTAGGAAATTCAAAGAAAATAGCAGGTCATAATGAAATTATGAATTTTATACAATTAAAATAATAAGTAAATTCAGTTTTTAACCAGGGTTATTAGAGGTATTTTAAAACCATATTTAGAATGTCTGCAATTATAAGTTTTCCCCTTTTTGTAAAAACAATAAATCTTGGCATCTGCTATTCTAAAGTTCTTCATTCAGAGCCTTTCATATTCTCCTATTCTCCCTACTGTCCTCTCTACACTCACAAGTTAATTCCCTTTTACTGCAGTTACCCACTGTCTTCATACTTGCTTGTCTTCATACTTCCATGCCCTCTTCAAAACCTGTTCCCTAGGAAGAACTGGTAAGCCCACTCATGCTGAGTTTAGTAAATCTAATTTCAATAAAGCATTATCATTTCCAAGATATCTGCAAACCCCAGATTTCAATCTTTACTTTTTTAAAAATATTATTTATTTTGTTCATTAGATCACAACCTCAGTAAGTGGTTGTGGGGATACCTTCTTCTCCCTCCTCCTCTGGTGCCCCTTCCATTCTCTCAAACCCCACTCTTTGTTGTTTACTAGTTGTGCTAAGTCCATTAGTCTCCTTTCCTGTGACAGTGTCCTTTCACTAAGTGAAGGACTATGTTGTTGGAACCAGGCAAACCTTCCTACTAGGTTTTCAGTCTTAAGTTTGCGTTGGGTGGCCAGACTGTATTCATTTGTGATCTGTCCATGTTTTCTTGCTGCAAGCTGTCTTCTCCAGTCCCATCTCTACTGCTTTGCTGCTTTACCTTATGACTCTGGGGTCAGATTTAGGGGGTCTCACCCCAGCCAGTGTCGGTGAAGAAGTTTCTCTGTGGATACAGGTGTCTGTGAATGGCCTTTGTAGATCATCTCCTCTGCCTCAGTTTGCAGTTTTGATGTGGAGCTGATTACCCCATCTTTGGTCTTCCTCTCCTCTCCTGAAGTGTGGGGAAGGGGCATTTCTCTTCTAGAAGACAGCTCCAAAATGAGGTCCTGGATCTTCCCGGCCTGGTGAGTGCATAGGTGCACATCATTACATCCTGTCTCTACAGTTGTTTCTCTTGTCTCACATGCACTGGTTCTCTCAGTTGTCCATTTGCTGTGTCCAGCTCAGGCTTGTGGGCTGGATTTTTGCAAGATCCCTCACCCGTTCTATGATGGGGTTTGTGTTGCATATGTTCTTGCTCCTCTTGAAGTTTAGCTAGAGTGAGAGTGAAATGAAAGGGGCATCTCCCTTCCCCTACCACCTGTGTGCCGGTACCTCCCTGCATGGAGGCGGGGCCCAGATGGCTGAGTCTGTGCCCTCCTACACTCCCCTTGGGCTAGGAGCAGGGGCAACATGGCTCCACTGATCCAGGCTGCAGATGGTTGCCCTGTGCAGCAGCCATCTGCTGGTGGGTGGGGCCACCAAAACCCCCACCCTGGCCCCCCTCCAGGGCTCACCCAGCTTAGGGGGTTTACTGAGGATCTTTCACCCCCTTTGCTCCCCACTGGCAAGGGAGCTTGGACAACTAGGGACCCGGGCATGCAGGCAGCTCTCAGGTGGCTGCCTGCTGGTGGGCAGGACTCTGCCCTGCCCCCATGTCAAAACCTCCCTGTGTGGGGGTGGGGCCCAGATGGCTGAGCCTGTGCCCTTCCATACTCCCCTTGGGCTAAGAGAAGGAGGCAACATGGCACCACAGATCTGGGCTGCAGATGGCTGTCCTTTGCAGCAGCCATTCGCTGGTGGGTGGGGCCACCAAAACCCCCACCCTGTCTCCCCTCCAGGGCTCACCTGGCTTAAGGGGCTCACCCAGGATCCTTCACCCCCTTTGTTTCTCACTGGCAAGGGAGCCTGGACGGCCAGGGACCCGGGCACACAGGCAGCCCTCACCCAGATTTCAGTTTTTAAATATGCAACTTCGGGTGCCCCCAAACAGGTAACAGGGGCATTTGTAGAGCTTGATACCCAACTCTGTGACCATGAAACAACAGGGAGTGGTGGTTGATTTCCTTGTACATGAGAGCAACTTTAGACATTGACACCAATGGCTAGGGTTATGATGCAGCAGGATCTCAGTCCTGATTCATTTTCTTAAGAGCAAATAAATTCAATAACCAGTAAACCACATCCACCCAACTGTTATTTGGGTCTCTAAGAAGTTCCGGTTGTGGACTACCTCTAAGATGGGATTGGATACCATCTGGTTCGAATCCCATTTGGAACTGAGTAACTTCACAATTGTATAGAAGCACTTACATTAGAAATACAGTTACCTCCAAATCTTATTAGCTGATAATAAACAATACTTGACTTACTCCTAAGCAAACTCAGAACTCTTCATTATCAGAGGAAAACTGAAAAAAAAAAAAAATGACCCAACTTACATGTAGAGCAAACCTTTTATTTTGCAAACCCAATATTCCATAGCCACCTTTATTGCCAAGGATAAAAGCATCCCACTGCACACCTCAACAGAATTGCTGTATATCCTTAATGTCTTTCCCAGCAATTTTATGTAGTCAGCACCCTATACATTAGGGAAGGAATTGATGTGTTCTCCATGTTTTTCTTAAAATAGTCATGAACCTTCATAATCAGACCCATTTCTTAATTTTGCTTACTTTTTTTTAAGCATCTGCATTAATACTGCATTGCCAAACAAAGACAAGAGTGAACATGAGACTTCAGTTTAAAAAAAAAAGATATTAACAACAATAGTCATCCAAGAGCAAGTGCTGAGCTTGTGATTAAAAAAAAAAAATCAGCTTCCATTTTATTAAATAATAGTGTTCATGCAGGGATGTCTGAAGTACTCTGCAAGGCTAATTAGGACAGATCAATGTACACTTACCTCTCCAGAAGGCTGAAAGGTGTGTAGTTACTACGTGTCATTAAAAATTTACTTGACCATGGGCATCAGATGTCCATGAGAGAATGACCCTGGTGAGCACTCTAAGTTGCTGTTTTACTCATGTCATCGTCAATGTATCAAAAATGCTGTAGACACCATTATGATCACCCAGTTCATAGCAGCTGATGTGCTATATATGTTTGAGAGGGTGGTGTCAATTAACTATATTATCTACAAAGTCATACTTGCAATTACTACCACTTCACAATTTATCATTAACACATTTGGCAGATTTTTTTTCTAAAGTAACATTTATTTAAAGGTTAATCAAAATTCTTAGAACAGCATTTATTATAATGTGATTTTTGATAATTGACTAAATCAGTGGCTCTTAAGAAAAACACCCTTGTCTCGGCCCTGCTCAATATACACCACAGTGCCATTTGGGGAAAAAAAAACATATTAGAAATGTTCATTTCAGACCTCGTCATGGAAGAGCATATATTAATGTAATCAGGTGGTACATTTACATGCTCATTAGTAATCCATCATTAGTCCAAATGCTTACTATTAGGAATAAATGTACAACGAGTTATTCAGAATACCCAGAAATAGTATTTCTTATTTAAACATTCAGAATAAGCTGACTGAAATAGTGCACACCTTGAGTTTGAACTTTCAAAGCACATCACTAAAGTCAATCAGTTATGTCAGGACACTCTTCTATAATAATCTCAATTATAAAATTCCCGCCCCTCCCTAACATGGAAGGAAGGGGAGTTCCAATATTTGAGTCTTTCTAATTCACTGTAAATGCAAAAATTCCTGATGAAGTGTGTGCTTAAATTTTATGCTTTAATACATACCATGCCACTAAAACCACATTAGTTATGCTTTATGCTGTTTAATCATATGTCAAAATCTGTAAAATCTGTTCTAGTATGCTAAGATAATTTAACTGCAATTAATCAATCAAGGGAATAAAAAATGTAATAAATGCCAAATAATATAACTTCTTAAAAAACAAACTACTATCTACACATTTATTCTAAAAATACTTGCCAGCCCACTCCATTGAATGAAAAATAGAGTGTAAATTAAATTTTATTGAATCTTTTTCCCATTCATAGCTTATTCTAAATCTACAGATATTTTGAAGAGGTCTTTGGCATTATCTGATTTTCCAACTAAAATGTGAACAATTTAAGTTTCAGAAATTATCTTTTTCCCTCTCCTTCTACCCAATAAAAAGTCTTAAGCTCTGAAGTATTCTGTAAGTGTTGAATAAAAGAATGATTCAAATATCCATGAACTAGATTCTTTCAACAAGTGTAGGACCTACGATAATACTCATGCTTTTCTCCTGATAAAATTTACATGCTATACATTACTGGTGTTGAGAAGGTAATAGCATTTTCTTCATTAATTGTTTCCTTTTTTTTTTTTTAACAATCAGTTAGGCCCCAACAAGGGAGGTTGGTGAATGTATGTGTCTGTATTTGTCTCTCCAAATGAAAATGTGATTTCCTTCTTAAATGTGTCATTTAACAAATTGATGGGTAAACATTTTTACCATTAAAAAAAAGGTCAACTACAGGTCCTAGATCCATCAGCAACGCTTGCTGATGGTCCTAGATGGATCGAGGATCTACGACCATCAGCAAGGCTTACCTCACACTATGTTAGTAACTACAAATATATCAAAGGAATCAAAAGCTTACCTTGCCTTCCAGCTCATGAAACAAAATACACCTATGTTCATTAAACAGTGTTACTAACTATATTTTATTCCGTATAATACACTAGCAGAGAGTAGGACAACCAGTGTCAGTTCTGAACAAGAGACCAATAAAGAAATTAATCTGTAACTATATATTCACACAAAGTCATGAATGTCATTAAAAAGTTGAAAAGTAGCTCCCACTGGAACTCCAGAGAAGAAGCTAGTGAATCATGGCTATCTCAAGGAAGCAGGTAGCATAAGATAATTTCCCGTATAATATAAATTTGTGCATTCACTGCTGCTAAAGAATTGAAAGCAAGGGTCTGCAATTTTCAGAATTAGTTACTTTTGGAATGTATTTGTCCTCATCGAATTACTTTTGGTAACATGGAAATAAGTAACTTCTGAATCAGTGACTCTGAATCAATGATATCACAGAGAACATTGAAGAATTTTCATGTCAAGTTTCCTAATGGTATCTGTAAGTCAGGGATCTCCAGAACACTGTCTCACAAGGATGTTACAACAGGAATTGCCCTCCATCTACACCTACGTCCCCGCTTAAGGTTATTATACACAATATGAACTCAGAAATGCTATAAGTGAATTGGACTTCAAATATTTCATTTTAAAAAAAGAATGTAAACCATGACAATAATTTTTCAGATCAGCTACCTGCTGAGATAATTTTTTACATATTGAGCAGAATACGTATTTTATTATTTTCTACATATCATTTTACATTTCACTATAAATACTGGAACATCACTGTGCAGTGGTAGTCTAAAGGCATTTTGAAGAATTATTTTAAGTAATTCATGCTAGAAAAGAAGGATCATATTCAGTAACATATACTGGTAGTTTAATGGCTATCTTATATTAAAAAAATTTATAATGAGTCACGCTACACATTTCTCCAAAAACTGCACAGTTAGGAAAACAGGAATAGTTCTCCTGATGAACTGAATCTCCTGTGCCAGTGTGATCTAATAGCAAGTGGCATCTATTTTTTTTTTATCTTTACTTACCTCTGATTAATAAAAGAGTTAAGCCTAAAATTCAATTTAGGTAAATTTGGAGGACAGCCTTGCTCTAAAGATTGTTTTACCCCACCTCCTCTTGATTACTTGCCTTGACTCTGCCCCTTATTTTATTGGTTTTATTATGTTATTAAAAAGCTGTTGGGAAATAAGAAGAGGAGACAGAGTACTGAAGGATACCAGGAGACCTAACAGAGGCCCAGTCCCATAAAGAGTAAAAAGGTGGTCCATTCTGTGACTACAGGGTTTCGTGGGCCCTGGAACTAGGGTCGGAATGTGACCTTTCAAATGACAACTGAGACAAGTCAAGAATGAGCAAATAACATAGGGACAGGCGTTACTGTAGGTGCAACATTAGATAAACCCAGGGTGGGGAAAAAGCTTTTGGTTTGGGTTTTGGTCCAGGGACTGGTGGGTTTGGTTGCAAGTGGGAGTACCAGTACTTTAGCTCCACTTTGCTCAGGCAGTGGCAAATCATTGATGGTGCATGGGAACAGTGCTGATGCTTTTAAAGGGTGTCTAAGCAACTCTTCTCCCCCATTAGTGTTTAGGATGTTTAGGCAACTAAAATAAAAGCTCTTCAATAACTTCCCAAATCCATGAAAAAGTCAGTTTCCTCTTAATCCCTATTGCTCCTTAAAGAATGCTTATAATAGCATTGAATTATATTGTACATATAGCTATTTCAGGTACAATATTAAGGTTGTAGGCAAAATATAGGATATGTGGTTTGCTAGATAACCTTAAGTATCCTTTTAAAAATAGCATTAAAGAAATAAATAACCATAATAAGTCATAATTTACTCAATTTTACATGAATAGGATAGGATACAGAAAAGAGTATGTCTATAAAAATTAAGAGCATACAGAGACCACAAATTATCAGAATATTAGAATGAAATGCTCTAAATCAGCTATACTATTGATACTTATATGTTTTCTTAACATGGCTTTAAGGTTTTGGCACAGAAATAAAAAGTTTGTATTTCAGAAAATCAAAATTAATAAAATTAATGATAAAAATGAAAAGTAATACCAAAGTGGACACAGCACCAAAAAACATGCAGTCTTGTGATCTAAAGAATAAAAAAATTGGCCTGCTAAAGCTAAAATACATTATTGTTATAACAGCAAAATTCAAAGAAATAACCATGACCCAACCACTGCAGAAATTAAAAAAAAAAAAAATTGAGTCCTTAGGTAGGACTAAGTGTGAATTTCATAAAATATTATTGGTGATTTTCAAGTTGTCCACTATGTTGATAAAAATAAATAGCCCAAACCAGACTGGCCTATATTCAAATATTTTTTTGTAATCTTAGATCAGAAACGCGAAGCATGTTTTCTATCCAGTGATTATGGCATTAGCACACATAAATAAATACAGCCTCAGATACTCTCTTTGGCCCAAGGACAACTCCAAGGAGGCCTTGCTGGGATCACACTGAGAGGAAGGGTGATTTTCTACCCAACAGGGGGGAATAAATCAGTAGAAACTCTAACTTTGATAGTAATTATAAAGGAAAGGGGATGGGAGATGGGTATATTGAAACTGGACCCCTTAGGCCTACATACAGCAATAAAATAACTTATTTCCATACAGTTTTTTAAAATGCTTACAGTTTAAATGTTGTCAGTCTACCCTCTTATGGATTTGTGAAACTTAGACATAGCCTAATCAAAATTCTAAGACAACTGAGTTGTCACAATGTGGCAATTCATATTGAGTTGTTTCTCTAGTGTTTTCTACTAAATATTATCAAAACCTAAATATGTCCCCAACATATCAGTAATAGTATTTTTTCTACTTACTTTTGGGGGGGGGGGACTTATAACCTAAGAAAACTCATAATAAGCGACAATATGTCACTGAATTAAAATAAGCTACAGTAATAAGTGACAATATGCATAGTAGAAAGCCTACTGCATCTGTGTTCTCTTCACAGACAGTGCTGTTTCCAACAGGTCAGAGGAATATTTTGGCTGATGGTGCTGATGGCAGGATAGGCACAAAGGAGAACTAAAGTTGTGTGCAACCTAATACTTGATATTTAAATTTGAGGTGGGTTTTTGAACTTGCATTTGAACACGTTGTGAGAACATGAGGTTCCTGTTGCTTTAGACACTCTTATTCTTATAAAATGTTTACTTTTCATACTTTGGCCCTTCGATGCCTGTGCAGGGGTAGTTGGGAGACCAATCACAAATGTTCTGCAAGTCTATTGCCATGAATAAACACATGCTTCTCAAACAGAGGACCTGACTGGAAAGTTTTGAAGGCAAGACAAGGGAATTGTAGAGAAATTGTCTTTTGACTTGGAATAGGAATAAAACATTCCTGTATATAGGTATATATGCTCCATAGTGCTTCCCTTAACTGAATAGTATTACAATGTATCATAATTGGTACCTTCTGTTTATAACTTCCAGAAAATTGCAGGATTTGGAGGAAAATTTTTCATTTGGATATTAAAAATTCACAAGATGATGCAAGGAAATACATGCTGTGTCATGAGCCCTACAGCCAGGCCTTCTTCCCACCACTGCCAGTCCGAGTAAGTGTTTCTCATAATTATAGTATCAAAACCAGGTAATCAATAATGGTACAATCCATAGAATGTATTCGTATTTCACCAATTACACAGACATCTACTTGTGCGTGTTTGTGTAGTTCAGGTAACTCTATCATATGTGCTGTTTTGAATAACCACAACCATAGCATTTCACTGAATTTCTTAAGATTCCCTCACTCTGTACTTAATATACACGTATATTCCTTCCCTTCCCCTTGTCTCCTTGATAATCACTAAGCTGTCTTCTATCTCTACATTATGTTATTTCAAGAATGTTATATAAATGGAAAAAAGCAACACTGCATCTTTATAAGATAAACTTTTTTCACTAAATGTAATTTCTTGAGGTCCATTCAAGCTGTCACCCATATCAAAAGTTCGTTGCTCTAATATTACCATGCTACAATTCTGTCACTATTAACCATTGATCTGTTAATAAATGTATTTGCAGTTTTGGGCTATTACTAAAAAGGCTGGTATGAACATTTAAGTTTAAGTTTCAATGTGAAAAAACTTGTGAGATTTTGAAGGAATTAGTATCTGATTCATTACTGCATCGCCAGCACTTTATACAACATGTATTAAGAACTCAAAAATGTTTTCTGAAGGAATAAATGAAGGAACCACAAAATGGCTTCTAAATGGAAGAAAATAAAATTGGACTCATCTTGTGGGAAAAGCACAACTGATTAAGAGAGAAAATATCAGTAAGAGGTCTTGAAAGTTGCCACTGGCAGTTTTAAGTTGATAGTGTTATTTCAAAGAAACTTCTGGGCACATATTACACACTTCACTTGGAATATCTTTTAGTTTGTTTTAAATTGAACTTACTATCAAAATGTCATATGAGTTAATAAGGTTTTTGTTTATCTTATTTATTTTTTAAAGAAATAATTGGAGCAACTTCCTATTCTTGTTGAGATGGACTAAGAGGGACTGGATATGTTCTCTTCCTAAAACAACCACAAAAACAGCAATAACAACAAACCCCTAAAATATTATATGAAACAATGTTTTTCGAGAGGTAGAACATCAGACACAAAAGAACAGATATTTCAGAGAGATGGGCAGTCACATAGATGGGTTGAGGTTTCCTCACAGTGACTCGGGAAGGGTAACTCAAAGGAGGCAGAGCTCCCTGAGTTGGGAAAACAAAGCTCCAAGTATGGGAGGAAAAAAATTGGCTAGTTCTACAGGGCAAAACATTGCATTGAGAAACCCAGGATTTGAGTATTTGAGAACTGCATGGAGTCCCCTCAAAAGTTTAGCAGAGTACTGATCTGGGCAAATTTGTGAGAAAATTACCTAAAGTGGGGAAGAGAGCCTCTGAAAGGATTATAGAGGGAGCAGTGCCTGGCACACACATAGTGCTGGGAATAGACCTTTCCCCACCAGTCAAAAGGGAAAAATCTCATAACTCACATACAATTAGTCAGAATCTCAGTAGTGGGAAATAATTCACCATAGACTATGAACTGCTCTAGTCTCACCTAATTAATATTGTAATCCCTAAAAGTTGAAAGAAAAAAAAGGAAAAACCCAAATGAATCTAACTGTATATCCAGTTAATAGTATAATCACATGAAAAGGAACAATGTCAGGTGATTTAAAACCTCAGCAATGCATGCATCGGCAGGGACGATACACCAGGTGTATGCACCAGGTGTATCTCTATTGGTGGGATATATTGGTATTCCTTTTTAAGTGACTTGTATATGTATTGTAGCATAAAGTAAATAAGTACTTTGTGAACTGGAATTGTTTGGGAGAAAGGACAGATAGATGACTGATGTGTTTAAATTAAAATCTACCAGCCTGAAAATATATTGAATTAGTATTAGTATGAAATTCTGCATTTCGTTTTAAAAAGAGAAAACACATTTCCACATTTCCTAACTTTTTCCTCAGAAACGGTCCCAATGTCAGAACAAAGAAAGCAACAATGGGCCGGGCACAGTGGCTCGTGCCTGTAAGCTTCAGTCTATGAAGCAGCCGGGGCTAGGGATTGTGGTTTGAGTCCGTAGTGAGACCTAGTTCCAAAAAAATAGCTGGGCATGGTGGCGTGCGCCTGTAATCCCAGCCACCTGGGAAGCTGAGGCTGGGGATTGCTTGAGTCTGTGATACACTGGGCAGCATGAGCCTGCGGTTCCACAGGCAAAACTAGCGAGACCTAGTCTCAAAAAAAAAAAAAAAAAAAAAAAAAAAAAAAAAAAAAAAAAAAAAAAAAAAAAAAAAAAAAAAAAAAAAAAAAAAAAAAAAAAGGAGAAAATAACAATGACCTATCCCAACTCCATGATTGTGACATCCAAAAACCAAGACCAAAAGGTGGAACATTTTGGATAATTATCCCAGTTTGGAAAGAGAAATATTTAATTAAGATTTAGCTGATATATCTTGTCATAGAAACACTTCAAAATCATAGAAATACTTTAAAACTTTCTTTCAAAATGGTAAAGGAGTCAAATAAAATAGTTTTACTAACTAAATGTGACAAATAATAACCATAATAACTGTAAAAGATTGAAACATATCAATGCTTAGAATATTTTTTTTTAATATTGGTCACTTTTAGAGGTTTCTAAGTTAACCATGAATTATATTTAAAGTGGTAAATTAATAGAAGAGAATCAAGAATTTATCCTGATTTTCTTGTATAAATCAGTCTGACAGTAACAAAATAGTTAATAGAAGTGACCCAATCAAGTCAAGCAAAGCCGAATTTAAGTAGAATTATATCACTTTGTAAACCCAAAGAATAAATTGATCTAGACACTGATAACCAATTCCTGGTATCACACACAAAAAAGAGAAAACCATTAGTTTTGTTCACCCTACTCTAAATGAATTTTGGTTGAATTCCTAGACCTAAATCCCAATTAATAGTAAAAGCCTAGATTGAAGAAGCTCGTTAAACAAATTTACAGCAACACCTCAACAAGTAGAAACTATGGAAAGCTCTATAGCATACACAATCCAGTTTCTGCAACAAATAAGAAAAATCAAAGAAGGATGGAGAGATGACCTATATATTAAAAAAGAGAAAAAGAAAATTCAACTAGTTGATTTGCAATTAGTTGATAAAGTAAATGGATTTTATTTATAGCTTATCTTGAACAGTAATAAATAAGTCTAAAAATCAATTAGACAGTTGGGTTAAGCATATTATTGATTGAAATATTTGATCATGATAATGACATACTGACTTTTTAACTATGATTCATTCTTTTAGTTAAAAAAAAATAAGTCCTAATCTTTAGAGAAACCAATGGAAATACTAATGAATTAAATAAAATAACCTAGGGACTAGTTTCAAAATAATTAGGGGTGGCAGTGGGAAGTGGAAATGACTATATAATAAAACAAAATTGCCAATGAGGTCACAGTTGTTGAAGGTAGATGTAGTTGTATGGAAGCTTATTATAGTATTCATCTTTTTAATGTGTTTAATATAAAACATTATGTTTCATAATAAAATTCATAATAAAATTTGAGATAAATATACTAAAATACACAAATACTTAGTATATTGAGGTGGTAATTAAGGATTCTGAGGTCACAGTCCATATTTCTGAAGGAAAGTTATTTCTCAGGCAGGAAAATGTTTTATGAGATCATTGAAGACTGTGATTTGTAGGAATCCCTAATGTTTCCCCAGAGAGAACACTGGCTTCTAAGCAATGATACACTCTTTTTCCTGAAAATAGATCTGCTGGTATGCAAATGACTAACTAACGAAGACACCTAAAGTTTTACAGAGGAGACAAAAAACTGGGAGTCTATAAAGGTGGTTATTCCTTCTTCCTCTTCCTGTCCTTCAATAAAACAAGGTTTGTGATAAATATAATAGAACATATAACTTCCATCTTTCCAGCAGCAACCTTGCAATACAACTCATCTGATTCCATTTTACTATCCCCATGTTTCTTTTTTTATTTATTGCTCTCAATTCCACTTTCGGGCCACTTTTTTTTTTTTTTAATTAAGGGAAAGGAATCTTTGGAAATGTCTGAATTATTTTGTCATGTCATATTCATTAGAGATTATGTTTTATTTAGTATTAAGTTGTTTTGTGTAGAAGGGACACTTTGAGTAGTTTATCAAGATCCTGCCAGAAGAAATCTCCTCCCTTCTTACTTCTATCAACCCCCGCATCCAACCAATCAATATATGGAGTCATAGAAGTGTTATAGTTTCCATTTCTTTAATTCTTGATACTCTGGAGTAATATATCCTACAACTAACCAATATACTACATGTAACTAATTTCTTAAATAAGAATTGATTTACTGTTTTTATCATGTATTTAATTGAGTCTATTCACATTGATTTTCAAGATTGTACAGCTGAAATTTACGTTGTAATACAATTATAAAAAATGCATTTAAATTTTAAATTCTCAGCTTTTAGGTAATTATTCTGTCCACATTATGTTAAACATAATGTAATAATCTATATAATAACAATGTATAATATAATGTGTAATATTTTAAAAATATAATCATGCCGTCTTAATGTTCATTTCACTAAGTGCCTGATAATGTCCATGGGAACACATTTAAAACTTAATGTGAGCTTTGGGAGGAGAATCAACTTTGAGGAATCAAAGTTACTGAGTCTTTTTATAAGCTGGTTACATTTTGAGAATTATTTGTAAAGGTGTACTGCAGTTAATTGTAAATGAACTTTTCACAATATTTATTATCATAATTACAAGTTTCATAATTGTTCTTTTTGAAATAGTCTTGGTTGTAATGACCATTTTGAAAGTTGTTACCCCTAGTTTTATAAGACAAAGTTATAATGACTTCCATCAACAATATTAATAACATTCATCTCTGGGAAAATATCATAAGGAAATTCTACTGCAATGATAATTCAAATATTAAAGTAAATATTTTTTAATTGTGTGTATGATAGAAAACAAAAGAATGAGAAAATTTTTACAAGAGGGTCTTTAAATTTCTGAGAAAAGCAAAATATTAATCTTGGAAACTTAGCCAATTAGGATGACAATGTTTTTAAAGTGTTAATACATAATTGTTTGAACACATTTTTTATTTAATTATTTTTATAGCAGTAACATTGTTTTATGATACTGTGTTTTAGATTTATAGGTTTTTATCTTGCCAGATGTATAGTTTTTACACCACACCCACCAACAAAGAACCCCAAATCATCCATGATAGTCCCTTTTATCCTTTCCCACCCTCCCTCTCAGATAGCCTCAATTCTCCAATCACATTCATAGAGCTTCATTTCAGTTTCCTTTGTTCCTTATTTTGTTTCTCTATATTCCACATATGAGTGACTTTATCTCTATTTCTCTTTCTCCTTCTGAATGATTTTACCTACATTAATCCTCTCTGGTTCCATCTATGTTGTTGAAAATGGCACGATATAGATATAGATCTAGATAGATATAGATATAGATATAGATATCAACATCAATGGCAAGAGATATATATATATCAAAAATCAACATATATATATATATACATTGATTTTGTATGTTGATTTTAGAACCTGCCACATCACCTTACTGATTTATATATATTATTATATATATATTATTGAGTATTATTCCATTTTATAGACACGAGTATTATTCCATTTTATAGACACGAAATCTACTCATCTGTTGCTGGGCACATATGTAGTTTTTATAACTTTGTTATTCCAGATAGTATGGCAATGAACATAGAAATGCATATATCCCTTGAGTTTATATTTTGTATTGTCCAGGAAGATGTATTGGACTGAAATTGTTGAATTATTTGGTAGATTTATTTTCGTATTTTGAGAAATTTTCAGTCTGTTTTCCATAAGGGCTGGACCATTCTAAATTCCCACCAATAGCATAAAAGAGTCCTTTTTGCCCACACCTTCATTGCTTCTGGTGTGAGTTAGATCCGATATGGATTTTAATTTACATCTCCTTGATAATAAACAATAGTAGCAACATTTCACATGCCTGTTCACTATCTGTATGTCTTATTTGGAGAAGTATCTATTTAGAAATTCTGCTCATTTCTGAGTGGTTATTTTGCTAATGTTAAGTTTTTTGTAGATGTTAGATACTAACCTCTGGTTTTATATATGATGCGCAAGTGTTCCCCCCTTTTCATAAAGTGCCTTTTTTATTTTAATGTTATTTTCCCTATGCAGAAATGTTTTAGTTTGATGTAGACTCACTTTTAATTTCTGCTTTTGTTCTCCTTGCCAATGGAGTCAATTCCCCAAAGACATCCCTGAGGTCAATGTTGCTGAGTATTTTGTTTATATGTCTGTGTATGATTTGTGACTTATGACTTTATGATTCAGGTCTCATATTCAAGTCTTTAATCCATTTTGAGTTCATTTTTGTGTATGGTATGAGATAATGGTCTAGTTTCATTATTTTGCATGTGGCTGTACATTTTTTCTAGTAACACTCACTGATGAGACTCTCCTTAGTCATAAATTATTTCAAAAAGTTGTATTTATTTATGAGTTCTCAATCTTATTTCATAAATTTATGTATCTACCTTTATTCCAGTACCACATTGTTTTGAATAATAGCTTTGTAATATAGTTTGAAGTGCAGGAGTGTGGTGTCTCTGTTATTTTCTGTCTGGATTGTTTAGTTTTTTAGGGTCTTTTGTCTTTCTATATAAATTTCAATTATACTTGGTATATTTCTTTGAAGAATGCCATTGAAACTTTGATAGAGATACACTGAATTTTTGTATTGCTTTGGGAAAGACAGCCACCTTAGTAATGCTTATTCTTCTAATTCATGAACAGGGAATAATATCCTTTTACTTTCTTTAGTCTTCAATTTCTTTTACTTATGTAATTGCTTTTGTTGTACAGGTCTTTCACCACCTTGATTAAATTTATACTTTGGTAGTTAATTATTTGACATAATTGCAAGTAAGATTGTTTTCATGATTTCTTTGTTTTACAGTTGGTTGTTTGCATATAGGAAAGCCAGAGATTTTTGTATGTTGATTTTAGAACCTGCCACTTCACTGTACTGATTTATATTTTTAGACATTTTTTAGTGGAACCCTTAAGGTTTTCTTCATATATTATCATGACACCCACAAATAAGAGCTCTGATAATTTTACATCTTTTTTTTCCAAACTGGATTCATTTTACATTTTTTCTTGCTCTATTATTCTACCTAGAACTTCCAAGACCAACATGAATAGCAATAGTGAAACTGAATATCTTTATATTGTCTCTGATGACAGAAAAAAAAGCTTTTGTTGTTTCACCATTGAGTATAATGTTAGCTGTAGGTTTGTCATATATGACCTTTATTATGTTGAGGTATCTTCCTTCTATTCCTATTTTCTATAGTTTTTATTATAAGCAGATGTTGAACATTATCAAATGTTTTCTTGGCATCTACTGATATGATCATATGATTTTCATCTTTCCTTTTATTTATGTTGTGATTTATAAAGTCTTATTTGCAGATGTTGAATCATCATTGCATTCCTAAAATAAATTCCACTCAGTAATGATGTAAATGATCTTTCTAATGTGCTATTAAATTGGTTTGCTAAGATTTGTTGAAGATTTTTGCATCAGGGATATTGATCTGGAGATTTCTTTTGTTATGGCCTTGTTTGCTTTTGGTATCCACAATGTTGACCTCATAGACTGTGTTTGGGAGCATTCCTACTTTTTCAATATTTTGAAAGAAATTTTTAAAGGTAGATCTTAGTTTTTTTCTTGAAGGTGGGGCAGAACTCAAGAGTGAAATCATCTAGTCAAGGTTTTCATTATTCTTTCAATTTCTTTGTAATTTTATCTGTTCAGGGTCTCTACTTCTTCTTGGTTCAGTCTTAAACATTTCTATATTTCTAAAAAGCCATCTATATCTTTTAGTTTAACAATTTATTGTCAGAAAGATGTTCATAGTTGTCTCATCCTTGGTACTTCTGTTACAATTACTCTTTATTTTCTAATTCTATTTATTAAAGTTTCCTCCGTTTTTCCTTAGTAACCTCAGACAGAATTTTTCTTCCTTTGATTATCTTTAAAAATTTTTGTTTCATTAATCTTTTGTACATTTTTATTTCCATCATTTGTTTCTAGTCTAATATTCATTATTTAATCCATTTTAGTGACTTTTGGTTTCTTTTGTTCTTTTTGCCTTATTTCTTTAAAGTGCAAGTTTAGATGACTTATGTGATCTTTCTTGGGTCTTGGTATTGGTGTATATTTGCAAAACAATCCCCTCTTCACACCACTTTGTTACCCACTCATAGTTTCTTAGCACATGCTTCATTTTCATTTATCTCTAGTAATTTTTAAATTTTTTCTTTTTTATTTCATCATTAATCAAAATTATTCAATAACATGTTTAGTCTCCACATAGTTAAGATTTTTCTTGCCTTATTTCTTGGTTGGTTTTTTTAGTTTGATACCATTGTGGTTGGAAAAGATACTCCATAGTATTCCCATCTTAATTATTCGATTAATATCAGTTTTGTGATCCACCTTGTCATCTAGCCTTGAGAATGTCCCATATAAATTTGAGAAGATGGGGTACTCAGCTTTTTGGCACTGCTGCAATGTTATATAAATATCTGTTGACCCTATCTGGTTTAATTTTCATTCAACACTATTTCTTCATTTTTTATTTTCTATATGGTTGATTGAGATGTTAAAGTTCCTTACTAACACTGAATTACTGGCAAATTCTATTTTTAAATTTCTTAGTATTTGTTTTGTATTTTTCCTTATTTAATTTTTCCTCATTTGTTGTATATGTTTTGGTGAATGTGATGTCCTCCTAATGTTATTAATTCACTAATCAGCATATATTGATAATTCTTGTCATTAGTTACCTTTTAAACTTGAAGTCTAGTCTATAAAAATGGCTGTCTATCTTCAGGGTAACATTTGCTTATATGATTGATTTTCAACCTTTTACTTTGAGTTTTCATTTGTCTTTGGAACCCAGATGGAGCTTCTGCAGACAACAGAGTTGGATATTGTTTTCTAACCTCAATGATTTCTGATTGGTGAGCTCAGTGCCTTTATATTAATGGTGATTACTGATATATAAAGACTTGTTCCTGCCATTTTGTCCCATTTTTCTTCAGTTTTCTGGCTCTATTTCCTTGTTCAATTTTTGTGGATTTTCTTCTCTTTGTTTTATTTAGGAGAATTCCTATCAACATTTCTTGTAGGGAAGGCTAGTATTGAGCATACTCTGTCAGCTTTTGTTTGTTTGAGAATGCTCTTATTTCTCCCTTGTATTTGAATGAGATTCTGGCGGATAATAGTGTCCTTGATTAGCATTTTTTCTTTGGTTATTTAAAAAATATCATCATAGATTGAGTAATTTTGGGAGGAAATATGGAGGCCAGGCCATGAAGGCCTAGGGGCCTGAGACCTGGGGCCTTTGGATCAGCTTGGCAAATTCATGGCTTTTAGTAAGCATAAACTAATGTGCCTGCTAAAGCAGTTGGAAATTTGAACTCCATGTTGGAGTTTGTCTTGCTGAGTTTGACTCAGGTGTTTCTGGAGAATCCATGTGAGCTAGGCCCAAATAAATGAACTCTACTGGTTCCTGTATTTCGGAGTTTCTTTTGAATGCCTAAAGTGAAGACAGCATCATGCCTTCAAGTACCTGCTTGGAAAAGCTGGAACACCCAAAGAAGGATGCTGGCATTTTGAAGCACATGCTGCTGATGGACTTTGATTGATGGGACATTTTGTGAGGAGAAGAGGGATTAAAAGACTTAAGGTTTTGGACAATCTTGGGGTAACCAGGGTTTTCTTCTATGCTTTCTTTTTGTAGTAAATAATTAGGAAATCACTTTGTTTAGTAATAAATTAGCCTATACTCTAAAAATAAAAAATATCATTATACTCTCTCTTTGCCTGTATGTACAGTTCCTACTGAAACACCTGATAAAATTCTTATAGGAAGAGTTTTAGAATTTACCTGTTTTTTCCTCCCTAGCCACCTTCAATTGTCTTTCTTTTCTTTTCTTTTGAAACCCTGATATTTTCATTAATGCGTGTCTTGATGTATGCCTGACTGAACAGATTTTCATTTACCTTTATGCACTCATATGTCCAGCATCTCTCCCCAGGTTTGGGAAGTTTTCCTATACTATTTGTTCAAATACATTTTTGTATCTCCTTCCCTCCTGGAATACCCATTTTCCTTTTGTTGTATTTTGTAATGGAATCTGATGATTCACAATGCTTCTTCTTTTATTTTATTTTTTTATCTTATCTCACTTCTTCCACCTGAGTCCTTCAGAACACATTTTTTTCTTAGGCATGATTTTAGTTATTGTCAATTGTAGTTAATATAACTGATATAAAAGTGATATACATTTGATATAAAAACTTTTGAAACTCTTTACATATTTGCATATCTCCACATTTCTAAATGGTCTGAACTAGAACTATGCAGTCCTTTACAATATCCATTAGTCACATGTGGTCTCTGTAAATTTAAATCAGTTAAGTTTAAATAAAATACAAATTTCATTTCCTCCTATACAATGGTGACATTTCAAGTGCTCAATACCCATAATCAGTTCTGCTACCATATTAGGCCATGAAGATATAGAACATGCCACTTATCATAGAAAATTCTAGGAACCAGCGATGATCTATGTTAGATTATTACTGATGAATAGATGTTCATATATCAGTTTATTTCTGTCAAGTCACTTTTCCTGTGATATATGAATTTGGCTAAAATGTATCCAATTTAAATATTTTTCTGAAATATTAGTATTCTAATATAAATAGTTAAAGTTGTGCCACAATCATTACAGTGTAGCCCTTTTTCCCTCTCCCTACCATAAGAATCAAATTTTTAGTCACATCCTCAGAGAAAATTATAATATTGACAAGTCTTCCTCTTCAGTTCATGTTCTTTTTTTTTTTAATATATAAATGTGTATTCTAACCTTCCTTTGTTTCCAGGTTTGCCCAACAGAATCCCAAACTATATTCCATAGCAAGGAATCCCTGTTTCAGAGAATTGTACCTGAAGTCCCAAATTCCACACTTCTGAAATTTGTAATGAACACAAAAAACAACATCTTAAACAGGTCCTCATACTAAATAGGGAAGCTCTTACACACCTCCAAATTTTCAGAATTCCTATGTTTAACACAAGTTTTCATTTCTCAGTTTAGAGACATATAAAAACACATAAACATGTAAATGTAAAAGCAATATAATAATACAAAATAAAATATTCATACATTGAATATACAGTTTGTTAGAGAAATTATGAGTAAGATCATCTCTACTTATTACTTATTTTTCCTAACAAGGAATCATGCCACAGAGGAAGAAAATTACATGATTAACAAAAGAAAATGACAATAAAATGAAAAACTACCAAACATAGTACTGAATAAGATGCATATAAAGAAAGTTCTGAAATTTTTGTTGAAATGTAATATCTGCATTTAAAATATCAGTTAAACTATATAGCTCACCCAACAAAATTGCTTGATACTGACCTGTAGTTACATAAATATACATCTATAATTATCTCAGTTTACAGAGTTGTATTTCACAAAAAGATAAATAATAATCATTTAGTATTGAAAATGATTTCATTGTAAAAGCTGTTTGTGCAAATGTAGGGGGAAAAAACAATAAACTGTAGTTAACTGAATATTCCAAATATTTTAGAACTGGATCTTTCTCCAGAACAGTAGACTACTAAAGTAGATTCTACAGTCCCTAAAAATTAATTAGAACTTACTAGCTACAGAAGTGTATATTCATTTGAGCATCAAAAATGTAAAAGAGGGCTGGGCATGGTGGCACATGTTTGTAGGTGGCAGCCTAGAAAGCCACGGCCTGAGCCAGGGATCATGGTTCAAGTCCCACCAGGGGCACGTATTGAGACCTAGTCCCCAAAAAATAGCTGGGTTGGCTGTCGTGTGCCTGTAATCCCAGCTACCTGGGAAGCTGAGGCTGGGGATCGCTTGAGTCCGTGGTACCCCAGACAAAGTGAGCCTGTGGTTCCACAGGCAAAAATAGTGAGACCTAGTCTCAAAAAAAAAAAAAAATGCAAAATGAAAGTGTAGAATCCCATATTTTTCTGCATATGGATTTTTGCATCCTGGAAATCACACTTGCTTTCAAGATTCTTTGCAGCGTTCAAATATATATATAACTTCATTTCATTGTTCATTTGCTGACTCCCCAAGCAAGCCTAAAACCAAGTAAGTTGCTGTAAATATTTACCAATAAAATAATATTTTCCAAGCAATATTTTTCTTAATTTTTAATATTTAAAAGTTTTATTACCATTAGGAAACTATTCCTGGCACAAGACCTTTGGAACATTGTTTTTCAGACACTAATGATCTTGGAAAAGTTTGAAACCCCCAGTTCATTAGGACTTTGAGTAACTGTTCTGTATCTAAGAATGAAAACTAATGGAGAGACCAGGACTAAACACGCAATTTTATGAAATATGATGAAAACATAAGGGTTTTGTTATGACGCACATAACAATCAAGAACCTGTTTCTTTTTAGCAAGCTCCTAAAATGTACCTCCCTTATAATTATTAAATAAAAACACTCACTTATTCAGTACACTTATTCAGTACTCAGCTAGCTTTTAAACTCTGAATAAGAGAAGTACACAGTGAGAGAGGTACTTACATGGTTTCCTTGGTTACTGGATGATGCCATTCAGGTCTATGTTTTATCTGAAAGTGGTGCCCTGTGGAGAAATGAGATTTCGTGAGCGGCTGTTTATACATAGTAAGTAAATAGGAACTTTGTTTATTTTATAAAATGTTTTTTTATTTTGACCCAGATTTCTTTTTCTCATCACATTCAAATCTTATAAATAGCAATAATATGATAGAACAGGTACTTTGCACAATTTTTTTTTAATTCCACTTAAGAGATCATAATTATTAAAGCAGAAGTTCAGAACACTTTGGCTAAGTACACTACTCTATCAGTTTTTTTATTTGTCTTAACTACCACAGTTGCATCAATATGGTAAATATGGATGTAAATAGATTATCAATAAACATGCCTGACTTTATTTTACTTCAAAAGGAATATTTCTCAAATCAGACTCAAGAAATAAATATAAAATTTCACATAAAGGGTAAATGTCCTTGCCTTAGTCAAAGAGTAAGAAAATACTAGCATTAGCTACCATTTTAAATGGTGTGGTGGCATCCTAGATCCCCATTCTTTTGTACTATGAACATAAACTTTTGACATTCAGACTCTTGGAACAGCATGCCTTCTAATTCTGGTATCATGATTAATCCTGTCTATGTGATAACTTTTAACCTTCTAATATTTCTTTGGATCAAGAAGAACAAATGAGTTAAAGCAAAGAATGGCCACTTACTGGAATGCTTAACACAGTTTAATAACCTGAAGTGGTGTACTGTTTTTCCATTGAAAAGTTTCCTTCCACCATTAATTGAACAAACACTTGCCTTCTTCCAAAATTATTCTTAGAAATGTAATTTTTAAGTTTGTGTGAAAATTAAAAAACTTACTTTTTGTCATATGAAAGCAATTTGATGTTTTAGGAATGATATTTGGATAGAGTTCCGATTTGATAGTTTCCATTTGAACTAGCAGCTTAGGGGCTTGGGAAGGGGGAGGAGGGAAGCAATTCTGTGTTCTTTTGCCAGCGCTGACAAAGGTCTGGTTGTCAGTGATACCTTTACAGCTAAATTTACTCCAGAGTGACAGGAACAGGTGCACCTCGGCCTGCCAGACACTTGTGCACAGGGATCACGCATCTTACGGCTTGACGATCAAGGGGGGAAAGCTTGGGTCTTCATAGAAAAGGAGAGGAGGCAAACGCAGCCCAAACTGGGGGGTTTCTCTTCAAAGCCAGCTGGTCTGGCTTTATTCTACAGGAATTTTTTTACCTGTCAGAGTTTGGACAACAAAACCCTCAGCAGGTGCTGACGGGTACAACTTCCTGGAGAAGCAGAAAGGCACTGGTGAGTTTCAATAGCCAAAATATATTTTTTATACCTCTAAAAGTTAATTTTGTTGTCTTGGAGGCATTGCAGAGCTACCTACATCTAGAAAGCTGATGAGACCATTGGAATCAGAGCCAACTAACTCAAGAGCGGGCATGCTTATTGTCGAAAGGAGAGCTGTTACCATTTGATCACTTTCTATATTTCAAAAAGGAGGTTTCCTTAAGAAAATATTTTATAATTTTATCTTCATCTTTTCCATTACTATTTTCAATACATGAAAGATGAAGAATTCTGTATGTAATATTAGTCTATTTAAACATATAATAACTATGTTAACACTTTTTAATTCTGTCGTCAGTCTGAATTAAAAGCTATTTTTCAATAAATCTTCAAAAATATGTGAAGTGATTCATGGTCTTTCAAAATGCTTCATGTATTATATTTTTGTGTGTGCATATTACAGAAATATGAGAGAGAAATTAATTTTAATTTAAATATATTTTAAAGTATGTGCTAGAATACTTAATCATAAAATGTAACAATCTTTTCTCAATACTTTACAAAGAGTTTCTTTAGACAATAATCTTTGGAATAAACAACGAGGACAATACAAAAGCCTGTTTTACGTCACTGATTTCCAAAATTAGTACATTTATATATTTGGTATTTTTATTTTGTGAATTCAAAGTTTGGGCAAAAATATTTTTTTAGAATAGGATTTTAATTAATGCAAAACATCGAAAAATGAGACCACATGTTAGGACATATTTTTAAAAAGTGATTCTATTTCAAGGACTCATTTTTTTAAGTATGCTTCACAGCATTTCTCTACAAATTGTTGTATTATAGCAAATTGAAAACATTTATTTAAGCAAGTAAGACTTATTTAAGCTAGAGACTATAGATAGTAAACATATGAAACCATTTTAATAACCAAATTCCATATTCACAAGCAACATGAACTAATGAATGTAAAAGACACACAGCATACATTGATCAAGACTGCTATAAATTATTATGCATAAAATCAATTTACTGGACTGTGGGGGGTAGAATTGGTACTTACGAAAAGTAAGCTCTTACCAATATAAATTACTAATAATCTGAGGCAATTGTTTTATTTTGATGATCCCATAAATAATTTTCAATTTACATACTTAATACATAGTTGTGGGGGGAAAATAAGATCTGACTCTTTTTTAATAACCACTATAAAAAAAACTTTCAAGTGAATGATGATACAGATATGCCAAATATGTATAATTATCATATTCTTTTAAAATGACTTAATTTTTTAGAATTATGAAATATTTGTGGCTTAAAATATTACCAGAAATTGCCCACCCAATAAAAATATTTAGTATTTTAAAGACTTAATTTTGTCAATATTTTAATGAACCCATATTTTTAAAACTTAGAACCCAACTGCTTTTCATTATAAATTATTACATGGTTCAGATAAAGCATATTTTACTTTTTTAAAAAGGACTATATTATGATTCATACAGCTATTTTCATATGATATTTTGTCATGCTTCATTATATTGATCCTAGCATGTAAGAGTAGTTACTAAAATCCTTAAAATAATTTCATCAGTCTCTTAAGAATGAGTATGTAGTTCATGCATTTGATAGATAATATTTTACATTTTATTTGGTTGGTTAAGTTACTATATTGTGGAAAAATCAGGACATTCACTTTTAAAGATAATGACTCATTTTATTAAAACTTAACATGTATACTCCAAAATCAACTTCAGAATTATGTTTTCTAAGTTTTTATGTGTATGACTATTGGTTATAACTATTATACTGTTTGTCATTAGCACCCAATATAAACAATGCAAAAGTTTCTTCTGAGCTATTTTTTACAATTCTTGTGGAATTTTAAGTATAACTAAACCTATTAGAGGCAATGGTAAGTATGATCCAAATTTCTAAATATCAAAAATTTACAGTTTTAATCATGCCCTTAATTGTGAACTTAATCTAAAATTCTATAACTTTTCTTTTAATTTTGAAAACAAATTTCAATTACTACTTTGATAAGCAACAATATACTTTTTCTTTCTAATAAGCATTTAACTTTTATGTCATGAAAATATCTTTGTTAAGTCCTTCAATATATTGAAAAGTTTCTTTTATATTTAAAAGAAAGTCTTAGAAATTATGGTTTAAAGTTGCAATGAGTTATATGTGCCCTAAAAGTTTAATTTAAAATATTTGCATTTTAAATATTACTTGTAATATAGCTCCACATCTTAAGGACAGTTTATTTATAAGAATTATTCTCCTATTTCAAAAAAACATATGAAAAACATTGTGTCTATATTACCTATTAATAGGAAAAATCTTGTTTCTCCTGGCAACTAATTCAATAAATTAGATTGTGAATATCAATTTATTTAATCTCAGGGCAACAAAGTTTCCAGCAAAAAATGGTTTAGTATTTAAGGAAACAAAAATATTTTGGCAGCTTTACATGTATCTCCTCATTGACCTGTCACCTGACTGACAGCTGTCAACTGTCTGTGGGCCAAATGTAACCCAATAAAGATAAAAATTATGTATTACTCATCCCTGCTGATAAAACCTGGTGCCAGGAAGTTTTCAAATAGGAATAACTAAACCATAGATACAAGGAAGTATATGGGGAGTTATTTCAATGACCTCCCATCCTTCTTTGTGATTAATTTATCTCCCCTTCTTTATTTTCATTGTCCCAATTCTCTTGAAGTTCATCTCATGGATATAAGGAGTTAATTTCCAAAAAGGACTTCAGATGTAGATAACAAATGGTGTTATGAATTGCTGGGCAGCCAGGTAATGAAGTGCATAAATTTCTTTCAATCAAATCTTTGAAGCTTTTAACATTGTTGAGTTCTGGGAAGGAGTCTCTGAAGTTTCAGTCACTCATTTTAGGGAAAATGAAATGGAAGTACAAAATGAAACTTACTCAAGGTGACCAACATGAAGATATAGATTCAGTCTTAGGTCTAATTTTCAACTTCATATCCAGTGATTTATTCTATTATTTTAAACATGTTGCTATCAAATATAACCTTTTTAAAAAGCACATTGAACATTCATGTGAGTTACATATCTTTGGAAAACTGTTTTCAGTCACCAAATGCAAGACCTTGTTTAGAGAAATACACGTTTATCAGACTATAGGTGTAGCTTTAAAAGGAGAGAGTAAACACATTCTAAAAACTGTTGTATAAAGTATTTTTTAAATTTTCTTTACCATTTATGGCAATTTAAACCTGAAAGAATTTATGATGCATGTAGCAGCAGAAATAGAAAAGAATTAGTAACAATTACATATTTAAAAGATGAATATAAAAATAAAAATTTAGGTTTTCTTTTTTGATATTAGGGGATAATTAAAAATACTGAATTTATCAAAGCAAATGTATTTATATGTTACTCAAGTGCTAAACTTAATAAATAATCTCTATAATTGACTCAACAACTACCTAACTTACTTAAGTGTACATGTATAAATTAACTAACATCTCTGGATCCCAGAGGCCTTATCAGTGTTTCCTAACAGCTGGAAGATTCTATGACTTAATAGTCCTAGATTAGTGTAAGTATCTATAGCTTTTCAAATAATTATTTATATTAAAACCTCATATTGCTATACAATTTGTTGATACTATCGTACAACATACTGTTTCAGTCAAAGTTTCAAAGTTATTAAAGCATATTCAAATGAAATATTAAATGCTAAATTATCTCCCTGTCTGCAGAAAAAAATAGTTGCTTTGGTGAAATCTACCAGATTCTGAGTTTAAAATACTTTCATCTCAATTCTGGTCTTTAAAGGAGATTTTGCCTGTGAGAGCCATTTGTTTTAAACCCAAACATGTAAATGACTAAAAAAGAAACTGGAGACTTAAGATAAGGTAATAAAATATAAAGGAAACTTGGGGCAAGGATTTCCTTCAAGGTATTGGTCCAAAATAATATCCAACCATCCTAAGACACCTTTGAGCAACTAAATTATATATCTAAATTTACAAATGTATTTGCTTATTCCATTACATTTAGTTCAAATCAACATTAGTCATTAATCAGCAAACCATTTAACAATATGCAATAACTATGCAAATCAACTGCAAGCAAAATAATCAGTAAATAACATCCATTTTAACAATTGTGAAAGACAGGGGTGTCAAAGTAAATATGCAAAATCACAAGACTTTCAAATAAATCCAATCATCTCTCTGCATCACAAGTTTTAGAGATCATGAGTGACTTGTTAAAGGGTTATGAGTATTTTCTCTTTAAAGCAGAAGACAGATGTCCAAAGAGCACCCCAACAGAAGTAAGAAGCTCTGAATGGTAGTCTCTGTTTCAGTGCTTAGGCATTCTTTAACCAGAAACAAGTCCTGTAACCCCTGCAAGGGTGGAACACTGCTATGGATGAGACTGTGCTGGACTATGTTAAAATCATAGGAAAGAAAGTTTAGTTATTCAAATAGGTGTTCCCCTTACCTTGTGTGAAGTTCCAGCTGGATACTGGACCACATGTGCTGGCATACCCTGCTCTAACCTTATTGTTGTACAAAGCCCACCATATAAGCAATCTAAATCATCCAAACTGACTCAAATATCTAGCCAGTGAAATCAGGGGATAAGCCTAGATCACTTTGTAATCCCCTGCTGACCAACAGGTAATATTTTTCCCAGTTGGCTAGACTGGTAAGAAAACATGGGAAATCTCACTCCCCAAATAATATTTTCACACATAACATTAAACTTTTTGCCATATGCACTATAAGGCTGAATTGATATCAAGAACTTAATGGTCATTTAAAATACTTTTTTTTTATAAAATGGGGGGAAAATGTAAAGGGGAAAAATATTTGTCACATACTTCTCTATGTCAATATGTTTGTTCATGTCAGAAAAGCACTGGAACAGAAAACAGGCACATCAGAGAAGCCCTAATCTAAAGCATTAAAAAATATGTGGATATGGGAGTGGCTAAAGGACTGGAAATAAGGATCACTGTATTGCCTGGAATGATAATATTGAAAAGACTTCCCCTCCTTCGCTCCCCTGACCCCATGATTGTTTGGCAGATTGAGGTAATTACTGGGGTCATAAGAGCAATTGTATGTATCCATTGAAAATCTCTGTAGAAAGAAGCTGCATTTCTCAAGTGATTGTGAATAGTGCCTGGCCTGTTTGCTGGAAACTAGGTCCATGAATCCACTGGCAGGCACTGAAGCACAGCGGTGCTTGTGGTCTGTTGTCACTAACAAGAGTTCCTGCATCTAAAACCCATTTTACAGGTTTTATTGAGATACCAGAATCCAAAGACCGTATCCCATACAAAAAAAGGGTTACTTTTTATATAAGTAAAGATGATTCAAAAAATTGAATTGGGTTCCCATAATGCTTAAACAAATATAAAATTAGGATGGGCAAGAATATATGTGGTGTCTTTTTTGTTGTTGTTTTTAAACTCTTAAACCAAAACAGTCCATGGAAATGAAATCAAGTAAAAGAAAAAAAGACTTTTTAAACTTTAACTTGAACACCTATGCCTGCTTCTCTCTATGAAGCAGGCTACTAGCAGTTCATTAGCAGTTTTATTGTTCACCTGCACCATTGGTATGCAAGAATCAGCTACCAGCTTTTCTCAGCTTTCTTTCCCTCTTTCAGACCTGAAAAGAAAAACTTAGAAACACAGTTTAAACTTTAGACTAGTTTGCCTCAATTTACCCTTTTAGAGTTCGTGGGTTCTTTCCACCATCCCCCGTCTTCTCACCTAAATCCCAAGTCGAAGCAAAACTCTTAGAGTGCAGACTAATTTATTTCTAAAAAGCGATTTCCTAATTACTACAAAAGAAACATGTAAGTAAAACTCAGATTACTTTAACATTGTCCAAAACCTTTCCCAACATTGTCTAAAGTCCTTTCCCAGATTGCCCAAAAAGCCTGTTTTGATCATCTCATCAAAATCAGTCTCACCAAAATCTCTCAGTCTTGATCATCTCACCAAAATCAGCCAGTCAGATTTTTCATCTCCAGATGCTTGAAGACATCTTCCTTTGGCGTGCTCCTCCTTCTCTTCCATGCTGTCTTCTCCTTGTCCTCCAGGTAGTAAAATAAACTTCATGGTACCAGACCCAACAAAGTTCACTTTCTATTCAAGCCTAACTTTGCATGGCCTCTTCCAGACACAAGTCAAACTCAACAAAACAAACTCCAACACGGAGTTCAAGTCTCCAAATTCCTTAGCTTCCTTTATCAGATACACTCCTAGCCTGGGTTAGCCAAAGACTGCCAGTCCGAGGCCATGGCCATATGGCCAAGCTCACATGGCTCACATTTTCATCCCACAAAATGGCAGAAAACAAACCTGAATCTGAATCTGAATTCCCATTTTCCTCCTCCTATTTGTTTCAGACCTCTTTATATATTCTTTAGGAAATTCTAATTAAGAACATTCTCACATTTTAGCATATCTTCCTTGAAATCTGCAATCTTAAACAGGAGACAATGACACAAGTACCTATCAAAAAGAGTCTTATTTTTTTTCTTAATTTTAAATGTACTTTTTAAATGTAAGATTCTTATTTTATACTCTCATTCTGTTTTTGAAAGGTACCCACTAATCTAAAGGTTCCATAAAACTTTTTAAGATTAGTTGAGAGAACAGAAATTAATAGGGAGAAGGATATGGTTGTGGAATTAGGTCTTTGTGAATCTTATACCTATCTTTACATAAAGCTGTGTTTGACAAACAAATGATACAAATAAATACTCAAAGAATTTGTTCAAATGCAGATTCCTGAGGTGGGTCTTGGAACTTGGGTGATTCTAAGATACCCTGGTAAACTGTTTCCTACTCTACATTGTTCACCTGTTCATAAGCCCCTTCTCTTTGAAAAGGTTGTTGTCTCATTGTACAAGAGTGAAAAAATTTAGGATTTTAGCATTTAGTAATCGCAGATTCTGAGACAACAAAGGAATCTTATGAATACCAAAGCTATTTATCTGTTTTTAATTATTGTCTACTACCATTATGTTTAAGTAGTTCATTTAATCATTTTTGTGCTGATAAATGGTTTCACCCAATACTAGTGACTAGTCAAAAGTTATTTTTTTAATTATTTTATTTTATTTACTGCATATAATCTCAGTCATATTTGTATAGCTATGACCCATGCTTCTTCCCTTTCCCCCTACCCCTCCAGTGACACCCACTTCCCTTTCCCTGCAAATCATTCATGGGTGTTTTGTCCATTGTTCTCTTTCTTAGATTTCCAGGGGTGGTTTTATAGCAGCTAACTAGTCTGAACATGTCTAGAACCTCTTGCCACTGGGTACATAGAACTTCTGTCCTGGCTCCTTGGTTGTGGTGCTTCCTTTAATGGAGGTGATTGTCTCCTTTTCTCCAACTCTATCATCACAGGGTTTCATTCCTCCTAGTTCATGTTGGCTATCTCCTCCTTTCCAACATTTGTTCCATTTGCTACTTTCAATTGTTGTTCCGGTGTCTAGAGTTGGGCTCACAACTCCCAGGCATTTGTGGTAGAGAGGTCCCCTAGTGGGAACAAACTTCAATGGGTGATTGATTCATCTCTCCTCTCTCCTGGTTTGCAGTTCTGAGTGGGGCCACAACCCCATCTCTGGTTTTCTTCATCCTTTGGGGGAGAAGTTTGCTTCACTGGAGTTGAATGCATCACTGCATCAGGAGTTTGGCTCCCTGGTTCCCTGAAATAATATAGGTGTAGCTAAGAACAGCAATACAGCTGCAGACATATGGAGAAGAATAAAGGTCCTAGACGTATTAGTCACCTGGGTGAGACCCAAACAGAGTATGATTGGAACCACAAGAGTCAAAAATTATTTTTAAGTCCTGCTCACATTTCAGGCACAAAATAGTATAGCTCCCTATTTGAATAAGGACTTGAATAGACTCAAAAAGCATGATGTTGACTATAAGAAGTATATATCTACACACATTCAAGTTCTGGAACATTCAGTTAATCATCACTGACCTAGGAAATTTGAAAGGTGAAAAGAAAACCTAGTGATAATGTAAGGGAAACCACAAGCTTTATCCTCCTGTGTTTGAGTTATTTTGTGGCCATAGACTGAAAGACAATAATCTCACAGCTATGTCTGGGTAAGCAAATAACGTGGATGGTTGAATATAAATCCTCTCTATATATTAAAGAAACAAGACAAGCACATGCCTATTTTTTTGCAAGCTAAGTACCATTATAATCAGAGCAATTATAGTAATTAATAGCAAAAATCATCATGTAAAATTTTGTAACTGTTGTCTATAACATATCGTTGACTGTTAATAATCTCTGATGTTAGCAGTATTTTATTTTGAAGTGAATCACATCAATATAAAGATTAATAATATTCTATGATTCTGAAACAGAAAATATAATTTCCAAAGCAATTTTTTTTAAAAATATTGCTAATAACCAGTTGTGTGCATGTGTGTATACACTCACATGAGCTTACTGAGTTTAGAATTGAAAATGAGACATTTACAAATGAAATTGAAGAGATGGAGAAAGAAAGACGAAGGAGAGATAATAGAGGGGGAAAGGATGGAAAGGGAAAAGATGGTAGTAAACCTATTGTTTGACTTTTTCATTGTCACTAAAGGGTCAAAAAGAACAAGAGAAGTTCAGTTTGTTTCTGACTTGCCCCTCTTTAAATAATGTTGAAAGTCTTATTTAGATCATATTTCTTCATTTTTGAATCTCTTCAGTGTGATGAATTTTAATATAAATTGAATTTTTATATGGATATTCCATATTTAAAGACTTAATGTTATACAAGATAAGGAATATTCATGTGTCCATCTTTGCACATAAGAAGTTGCTTTATTAGTGATGTCATGGGCAAGAAACAGCAAAAAACATTTTGGCCTCTGGTCCTAAACTGCCATCAACTTTTCCAAATCCTTCCCCTTATGGAGGAAGCAACAAATTTTCCCATCACAGGATTCTTATATCCTCTTCAAAATGTTTCTGGAGAAATAATCTCTAATTGCATCTCTGGCAGTTGGGGGAGACTGTAGGTAGTGCACACAGGCTGAGTCCAGTGGACAACTTGGTCACTACAGTAGAAGAGTGAGGCAGTGGTTATGGGCTCTTGTACAACAACTAGAAAAAGGGACAAGGACTACAGGCACTAGAGTGTACTACAGTTTTAAAAATAGTACGGATAGAGTTTTTGGAGGGGGCATTATGATATTTGACAGATACAAAACTCTTCTTGCAATCCTGGACTTTTCAAAAACAATCCAATTTCTTCTTCAAGTATGAACCAGGTTTCCCATTGGCCTGAGCCCAGGGCTTACCTTCACAGGTCAGCTAATGAAATATTTGTGGGTGGCAGAGACCTGACAGTGCTGACAGGCTTCTTCCTGAGCAACACAGCAGGGAATTTGTGAAATTTGTTATCTTGGATTCTGTTACCGGGTTAGGGGACTACCCCTCCCCCCTTTTTTTTTAATTTTCGTCAATGTGGGTTCTCCTGCCTGTGGGCAAGCAGTTACCCAGAGATCAAACAGCAATAAGGGTATACACACAGGTTTATTTACAGTAAGGGAAAAAACAAACAAAGAGTTTAAAATTTAAAGTCCACACCCATGCAAGAAACAAACAGAAAAGAACCCTACTTTTGCTCTTTGGGGAGCTGCATGGGGTTTACCTCAGCTTGAAGTCACCAAGTTATATCCTTGTCCTTTTGTCCTCTGTCACTCCTAACACCAGTTTCAGCTCGGGGGTTGCACGGTGGCTCAGCACTTCATCAGGATTGTCTCTCCTTCACCTTTAGACA
>PVHY01004891.1:75958-88968 GCA_004024945.1 Uropsilus gracilis
CTCTCTCTCTCTCTCTCTCTCTCTCTCTCTCTCTCTCTCTCTCTCTCTCTCTCTCTCTCTCTCTCTCTCTCTCTCTCTCTCTCTTTCTCTCTCTCTCTCTCTCTCTCTCTTCCAGAAGTTCATCTCCCAAAAGTTCATGTGCCAGATTTTGCTCCTTTCTTTTTATCCTCTCTCCCCCTCCTCCAAATCAGAAAACCAATTTCCCTCTATACATCCTCTTAATGCGTCATTTTCTCTTCCACACCTGTAATTTGTAAAAAAGTAAAAGTGCCCTTATCCTGTTTAAGCCATCTTCTACGTCTGTGTTTTTCAGACACAACTAATGGCATCAATGTCTAAATTTTATGAATACACTGCCCATGTTGGGAACAAATGCACCGCCCATGTTGGGGTCATGGCGTCAATCCTATTTGGATTATGAACTTTTTCAGAAAACTTTTGAAAAGCAGTTTATGTAAAGAAGTAACACGTTGATATTGTGTCATATAGTAAGTTGTTGGGGTGGCCAGATCGTCTGATAGAACATGGTCGAGAGAATTCTGGACTTCAAGAGCCTGCTGAGAAATAAAAGGACCTTGTAGGTCATATCAGTGAAAGACCATGAGGAGACAGAGGCACTCAATAAAGAACCACTATTGATTTTTAAAATTGCAGCTGGGTGAGTAGCGCATGCCAGAGTGAAAGAAGGGCATGTTGAAGGTGAGTTCAGAGAAGGAGGTGATAGAGAGACAAGCTTCAGCAAGCTCACAATTTTGCCTATACCACACAGATAATATTGATTTAAAATAATTTAAAACCTCAGGCTTAATAGGAAGCCACACTCATTCTATATAGTTATGCTGAGGTCCCTTAAATTTAAGTGTAAGATTATGTAATCAATAAGCAATTTAGAACTTGCCTGATATAACTAAAAAATAAAATCCTGGAGACTTATTCTGGGCAAATAGATACATAAATGTTTTCACAAATCAAAAAATATATACATGAATGCAGAAAAGTATCTTTGAAAAGAATATTAACATTTTTACCACCAGCCTTACCTGCCCATCCCAAAGCAGAGCCTGCCTAGGAATTTCTGTAAGCATAAAGGAAAGAAGAGGCACAAAATAAAGAAGCAATATTCATTAATTTACATGAAAAATGTTTTGAGCATTCCCCAGATCCAAAAATAACCCACTACCAAATGACAGATAAAGTCTAAAACCACAGTAACATGTAGTAAAAGTAGAAATGAGATGATATCTGCACAGGGTCTATGAAATAGTTCCCAGGAAAGGAGATTGATAGTACGACCTGCCTGCTTCAGGTTCCACCTGCCTCAGGGCTGCTGCAAAACAAATGCTGAACACTACTTCCACTTTTCATTATCTTTTGTTGAATATTGAAAACATTTTTCAGATCTCATTTGGTTCACCACAACAGGTACTAACGTCTTTTATAAAAAGAAAGTGACATAATACGAACTTTCAAAAAGTGGTGGATAACTGCATATGAACATATGCATATAAGGATAGAAAATGAACAGATAAATGTTAAAATGATGATACATGATAAGTGTTATAAGATAACATAAATGTGAACATATGCATATAGGACTAATAAAAATTTAGCTATCTCAAAGTATAAAACTTCTTGGTATGACATGTATTGGTTTAACCAACCAATGACCAAAATATTTTGCATTTCTCTTAAACATAAAATGCTTTATTTTGCAATAAAATTGCTTTGCAACATGGACTCTGATAGAAAATGCATCCTAAAATATAATTATGAGATGTTTTTCAGAAATATGGAATAGTCCTAGAAAGTGAAATAATGTAAGGATAGCTGACATTTATTGAACATTATCTACACGCCACGCACTAAGTGGATATGAAAGTACAATTTCAGTCTCCTCTCAACAAAATTGTCATCATAGGTGGAAGTTACCTAAGGCATCACAGGGGCAGGTATATTCCTTTTGCCACTTTTCAATAAGGGCACTAAGAAAATTAAGGTCAAACAGTTATCAAGTATCTGAATCTGAATCCTAAGCCAGGATCTCCCATTCACCCTTCCCTGCCTGTTGTACATTCTTTGAAACATTCCTATTCATACATGACATGTAACTATTAACTAGTGAAACTGTCTTTAAAAACTTGTCAGAATTTTTGTGAGTGTTACTGCTCTAAAAGTCTTCCCTCAAGTTTGCACATTCGTTTCTCTTTTGTATCTGTAATTGGTGTAAATTTATAAGTCAGATAAACAATTTATTGTTTATAATCACATTATAGTTTCATCAAAAGAGCCTTGTACAACACATTTACTCTGGGCAGCAAATTCATTCTTATTATTATTGATCTGCATTAAGGACTAGCAGACTGTTCTGAAAACGGTATACTAAATTCCTAAGATTTCTATAGCGATTTGTGCAAAGACAGCACTACTGAAATAATGTGCCTCCTGTAATATAACACATTTTTAAACATGTATTTTTTTAACTATTCTTGGTGGGGGGAGGTATCAATTATATCATCTCTTGCCTCCATATTCCCTGTAAATGAATACAGGGCATGTATATGAGGAATCAGAGTAGCAGTGTAGCTCAGAGCATATATATTGCAACTAATAAACCATGTTTAGTATTCTTCATGTACACAAGTTAGAGGACCCTGGACAGGTAACGTCACCTCTGTTTACTTTTTATAATCTGTAAAAATGAGGGAAATAATAGTGCCTGTCTAAAGACTGCTGTTTGGATAAAAAGAAATGAAGTTATAAGGGGTTTATACAATATATTTAAACAGATCAAATCTATTATTACAATACTCACAAATGATAAGTCATCATTAAATGTTAGGCACTTTGAACTTATTCACACTTTAATAAGAACAATCTTGCTCTGAACAAATAATGTCTATTATCAGTATTACTGATACAAAAATATTTATTAATTTAGTTTTAAAAAGTTTATAAGAAATCAGGTCTGCTGGTTTAGATCTCTGACTCAAGGAACATGATACACTGAGAATAAAACAAATTGATCTTAATTTCACTGACTTAAATTTAAAAGTTTTATTGTATTTTACTTTTAATCCTCACCATCTTCCAAAATGACTTCGAATGACTTCATCCCAAGCAATAAGAATTAATTTTCTCTCTTCCTAGAAAATTAGAATATGGATATAATTATTCATCTCCTTTTAAATCTAGTTAAATAGAAATCAAAAAAATTTATGCATTTTCTTGCTTTCTTAAAAAATAAATTTTTAATTTTATATTTTCTTTATTGGCTTAAGTTTTTAGGTTATAGGTATAATATTTTAAAAATCGTGTTGTTAGTTTTCTGTTATTTGGAAAATGACCGGGGGAAAAGTAGAGGAAATAAGGTCGATTTATGGTAGTCACTTTCTTTTCTCTTTTCTAAGCACATTTGTCTTCACTTGGCATTCTTAATAAGGAGAATTATCAAGAGTACCAGTTATAAATTGTGTACTCTCTGGGTCTTGTTTTCCCCCTGTATACTTATATCAATCATGAAATCAGTGAGAATCATAAATATTCCAGGCAGGACTTTATTAAAACCAAACACAAAATGAAGATGGCTTCTATTTTTCATCAAATGGCAAATAGTCCCCTAGTCTAGCTTGTAATGTTGATTATCTAGAACTCTAGACCAGAATGGATACCAGGATGCCTCACCCCTCAAAAGCCCTCTGCCCACCCACTGCCATCAAGCATTTGGAGTGACATTAGGAGATAATCTGAGCACACTCTGCTCTGAAGAATTCAAACTAGCAGGATACTGAAGATATCCATGTCTTCTTGGCTGACAAGAGTGTTTCAAAGGTCAGCCAGGGTGAAAAGAGGATGGACTTTGGGTTTCCAAGGCTTTTTCAACAATTTAGCAGATAATGAGTATAACAAAACATTCCTGAAGAAAAAAAAAGGGGGGAGGGGACAAAGAAAACCTGAATTTATTCTTGTGATACCATACCTGTGATCTGTGAATGGGAAATGAGATAATCCCTTAAGGTAGGGAAATTTAGAATTGAAGAGATCTCTACTGTTTAAAGGTCAAACACAAGAACAATTTTCATCCTGAAACAATTTTCCCTTCTCTGACTACCTACTTCTATTTTTTAGCTGTGATGACCCCATTATGAGTGACATGTAAGTGGTGTAAAAGTAGGAATTCTTTGTAGCGACTAAGAATGGCTAACTTTCACTGCAATTTACCATTTTTCCAGTCCTGTACTATGTACTGGGAAGCTCATTTAATACTCACAGCAAAGTTTTGAGGGTAGCATATTATGTTCCACATTTTAAAGATGAGGAAACTGAGGCATTAGGAGGTTTGATAACTTCAGTATAACATGACAGAGCCAGCTGGCTTTGGTCACCCAATCTCTTACAAGTGAGACCAGCCTTTTCAATAAGTAGTGAGTTATGGAAAGGTTGAAGGCTTGGCATAAGTCTGCATGACATGTACTTGAGGAATTTGCAACTTTTCCTTTTAAGCTTTTCAGTTTCAGAGCAAAATGGGAAGAACTCTTTCTATCATAAACCACATCAAATGATAAATTAATAGAAGAAATTCAGGAATCAAATGTGGATCGCCTCACTTTATTGTTGTTAATGTTTTCAAATTACCATTCACAACTATCCTTACCTGAACACTTAGGAGTCTTAACTAAGGGTTAAATTAAAAGTTATTTACCACTAATGAACAGAATTCATACCAACATTTTACTCCCAAATTGTAAGCAATATAATTGATAATCAATCAACAAGAGAAAAAGATATTGCAATTAGGAAGATTATGCTTTGTCTCTAAATCTTCTGATGTGTTCTGTTGCCCTGTATGTCTCAAATAGTATAATTTGTCACTGAGTTCTGTTCATGTTATTAACATAACTGGTCACATTCTGCTCTGATGATATTAGTCTAAGGCATAATCAGTGTATCTGAGAATATCTATCAAATTTGAGACATTATGCTTCATTAATGATTCTTACCTTAGAATCTCTTTTCCTCCCTGACCTAAAAAAAAAAAAAAATGTTTTTTGTGTCTTATTTTAAAAAGGATAATTCCATTTCCCCCGAATTTTAGAAACACAAATAAGTATAATGTTATACCAATTAGTCTTTTTTAGAAGATATTATATGTTATCTATGTACTACCAACATATTGCACATTTCTATTTTGAGGGACTGTGTTATTCCCCCATAGACCTTACTCTTCACTGAATGGAATTTCCTTGAGGAATGTTACAAACTATTTTTACTTGTGAAAGGGCACTGATATCTAAAATCTGGCAAGTCATCTTTCTGTAGAGTTAATTTGCCTAGGCAATGCAGGTAAGGTACCCTCATCTGGCACAAGTACCAAATAGACTCTTCTTTCCAAATTTATAGTAAGAATGGAGAGGAGTGGGGTTGTGAGGTCCCCGCCTAACTTTCTTAGCCTTTCCTTCTAGTGAAAAATTAGGCTCTTGTTTTAAGCTTTCTCTAAGACCATTTTCAGCAGGAAGATCTGAAATTGTGACTTTAAAGTTTTTCAAACTGGTACCCAAAAAATGTACATGCCAAGAGTATCCTAAAATTTAGTTAATCGCAGTTATAGAGCAGCTTCTTTTTTTTTTTCCTTTTATTTTAACCGGTATCCTTTTATAACTCTAGAGCAGCACATTTCAATAGGACTCAAAAGAAGTTATGATGCCAACATTCAACATATCCCAGACAGCTTAGGCAGTCACTAGCCGCTGTGGCTACTGAGCACCTGAAGTGTGACTAGTCTAAGGAATTGATTTTCCAATTTTCTTTAATTTTAATTAACCCCTAAAACAGACATATGCGCCTATGAACTTCCACATTGGTAACTGAGTACCTCAAGAACAAGACAGGAGAAACATTTTACACCTTTGATTTATTCAGTCAAGCACTCTGCAATGTCTTTGAAGCACTGATCTTTCCACCAGGCATGGTGCCCTTGGTAGAGCGCCACAGACAGATCAAACAACAGCAGAGGCATTTGCATTTCGTGACGGCATTTTTGCAAGAGATCTCTGGACTGCTTTTGCCAGCGAACAAACTAAAGGGGGTGGACGTGGAAAGGAAGTTTGCGTGTGTGCGTCTGTGTGTTTACGTCTGTTCTCTGCTTAGTATTCCTTGTAGTATCTAAGTATCTCCTTGCAGTTTTCTGGCCTTTCCTGGCCAAGATGCACACATATCCACCGAGGCAGCTTAAGTACTAATGCCAACGGTTGGCTTTTAGTTTTGAAAATAATTCGGTAGACCTGAGAGCTCTGAGCTATAAAATCCAGTTCGGGACGCCGTCTCTTCCATAGGTCTGTCAGTTGAAAAATCCAGACCAGCAGGCGCTAGACAAGGGCGGCGACTGGACCTGCGTGAACCACTCTCCCTCTCTGAGGTTGGCAAAATGCTCCCAGCACCCCTGGCAGCGTGCACCCCTGGACGCGCACCGCGTGCCAGCGCTTTGTGCACTGTGCGTGACTCGCAGCTCCTCCCCAGCTTCCTGGGTTTGTCTTTAGCCAAACTAAGGGAAATATCCCCAAGATCCCCACACCAGACCAGCAGGGCAATTCCCCGGGCACCGCCAACCGCCCGTTTCCAAAGCCCACCATTGCCGTTGCGCCCTTCTCCATTCCCTAGAGGCCACGTTGCGGCCTCTTAGACAAACCACAGCCGTTTTCCCCCAAACCGTGACATTCCCCCTCTAGACCTGGAACGTCCCTCCCGCCCCTTGATCAGACAGCCAGGCCCCTCCTCCGCGAACCCAGGCCTGGAAGCCCCCAAGGAGGGCTTTAGCCCGCCTCCTCTTTGGTCTTGGCGCACACACGTGGCGCACTCACCCCCTACTAGCAGCCTCCAAGCTCTAGAAACACTCCCGGGAGGGAGCCTCCGCCCCCTCGGCTCCGTCGGCCGGGAGTAAAGTGGATGGGGGGGGGGGGGGGGGGGGGGCAGTGGAGACAGGCAGAGAAAGGAGTATATAGGTGACAGAGCGGTGTACTAGGTGAGGACCGGCAATAATTGGATGGCGTTGCGGTTGTTGCGCCTCTTCTGAACGCCCAGCCAGCAAGGATTCACTTTCCACACCAATCACCCGGAGAGATTGTTGCTGCCTGCAATCAATAACTCAGCGCAGTGAGCTGCTGAAACCAGAGGCGTCCCCTGTCTGGGTCTTTAAGGGGCTGTCCGGATTGAATACCAGCCCTCTGCTTCCCAGACAAAGAAGTGGGCACCAAAACCAAGACTAGAGTTTTAACACCCACCCCCAACCCAGTCCTGGGAAAAGATCTTTAAAAATTAAAGGGCACACACAGAAGTATCTAAAAGAAATAGTTAAGGAGGGAAGTGTGAAAATCTATTCTTTGAATTGAAGGTTTCTGTGATATTTCAAGAAATGGAATAGAATCAATGCATCAATGAACATTTCACAATTTTGTAAGTAAAGGTAAAGTCCATTAAATTTAGCCACGCATGTGAGTACTTTTTAAGCAGCCACACATTCGCAAGCAAATTACTGATAAGGCCTTATTTGGGCATGCTGACACAGGAAAAGGAAGAAATGTATCATCATTTGTAGTGGCATTTTAAAAAGACTTAACATATCTTTCAGACATTATTTCACAGAGATTGCATTTCTTTAAGGTGAAAAGGCCCTGGGAGATGTGTATTATGATTCCCACTTAGCAAACTGTAAAACCAAGCTGAACTGGAAAAAAGGGAACTCACAGGGTCACCTGGTACTAACTACCAGTCACCAAATTTAGACTATCTGTGGCCTTATGCTAAAAGACTCGGCTACAACGCTAAAATAAAAGTGGTCAAAATTCTTCATTTCTCCTTGACTCTGAAGCAACTATTTTAAAAATAAAAATAAATCTTAGGGATGTCAAACCAAATATAAAGGCTTTATAAATCTTAATGACTTCACTATGAAAAGTCTTCTTGCTAATACAAATGAGAAGATGAACCCTGACCATCATAGGCTGCTATGACTCAAGCTTAGGAGAACTAGGCCCAACAGGGAGTCAGGGAAAGGGTCGTTTGTGTGTTCAGTCATGGATAGCTAGTTTCAGACAGAGATTAGAATATAGAAGCAATTTATCTATGCTAAGAACAGTTAAACACTGCTTGAATGATAAGGTATTATTGGTAATAGGATTCATAAACAGTACAAAATGAATTATCAATCAGAAAGGACTTAAAATTGGTTTCTAGGCAACTTAAAAAAGAAGTCTTTACAGAACTTCAGTTGCGTTGCAAACATCTCTCATGTTTTGTTAGCTTGAGATATGATGGGATTTGATGTTTTTCCTTATTATTCTTAATCAGATACAAATTAAAAGCATAAAAATAAATATAAAAAATAATATTTAGATATAAGATAAAGGGTATAACTAAAGACTGATTTGGAATAATAAACCTTTTGTATATTACAGATTCTCAATCACAGTTTATATGATAGATGTTGTGGATGGCTAAAGCTGTACTTAAAGAATTTTCAAAATTTAGGCATTTGGCACTATTTATATTAAAGATTATAAACACAATTAGTGATCATTTAAAGTATTATATACGCAATACATGGTTTAGTTTTAAATTAGAATTAAGTGTTAATTCTGATTAAAAGTTTAACAAGAAAAAATTATTTAAATGTCCTTTAATATGTGTCAGCATTATTTGAAAAAACAAAAATTATATATACCTTTTTGCATTTAAACCTTTTAAGGTGCCAAAGAAGAGCTGCAAACTGTGAAGTAACTTCTATGAAGAGATGAAGTAAAAAATGGAAGGCAAATGACTGTGGCAGAGAAGTGTATGTGGTGAGTACTTACCATTTGTTATATCTTCTTCCACAGAATTCATTCATAAAGGTAAAACTGCAAACTTTTTGACATTTGATATTTATGATGTAGACATGCATACAAATGACAGTTATATAACCATTTTATACTGTATATTGCCAGCAGTTCCACATCATTTGCTTAAAGCTCACATCAGCTTTCAGGGCCTGCTTTTACAAATCTCTTACAATTAATCCATTTCAGAGGTACAGACACACACACACACACACACACACACACACACACACACACATACACACACGAATGTCATCTATACTGTAACTACAAAAGAGTAATGTATTTTTAATATTTTTGGAATTTGTATCTTATTACTTTTTATGTTTTCCTGAACTTCTGCATTCCATTATTATGTTTGTGTATTCTGATTGAAGAACAAATACTATATAGTTGAATAATCTTGAGGGGTAGATTAATCTATAGCCTTTCTTCTTCTCAGGGTGGGTTGCTGTGGCAACCGCCCCAGCTTACTTTAAAATAATTTTTTAAAGCTCACTTCAAGAGCTACACCCAGCGTGGGCCAAGCTTAAAAGCAGGCAGACCCAGTGCACAGGGCTTTAGTACACTGCTGACTTAATGCAGGGAAGTAGTAAGGAGAGAAGGGTGGAGTAAGACGGTATGCAGCCCTAAATAGAAATTGGAAATGAGCACTCCCTCTATTTAAAATCCTGAGTACAATGCTTTCTGTAACTTCTGTGTCACTTTAATTAAATATCTTGCTAGACAATTCTTTTTGGGGGGAAAGCACATTAATATGTATTTACCTGTATAATAAAGCACTTAGAAAAAGTATTTCATAAAAAGAATTTTTGGCAATAGGAGGGAGGGACTGGTTTAATAGTACATCAATCCCAGACATCATTTTCTCATAAAAGAAGTGTCACCTTTTACTTAACAGGGTAGACCACGAGCTTCCAGTTGGCTTAAATGGTTTAAGAGTTTTCTATTTCCAGTTTCCAATCACAGAAGTGGAATGTATCAGAGAAGTCACTTAACAATTAAGCAAACAAGGGTTCAGAAAGGGCACGCTCATTAAGTACAAATCTTGAACTAGATGGAGAATCTAGGCCTCCTAACACTAGTAGTACAAGCCCCTCCCTATTAACATCTGAGCCAAATAGTATTAAGTGACAAGGATCAGGATAATTTTATTTAAAAGGAAAAAACAAAAAAAGAACAAGCTCAGAATTACTTTATAAAGAATACAAAATACACTTTGGATTAACCAATTTGTGGATTACCAATGACTAATTTTAAATCTCAGGTGACTTTCTATTGTATATCTCTATAACGCCTCTTCTTTTCCGTTTCAACTATAAAGGCTCATGGGAAGGAAACTAAAGCTAATATTAACTTAGGTTACACTTAATTAAGAGGTTAAATCTATTGAGAGGAAAATCTTATATTTTAAAAAACCAATTGTGATACATTCCAGATCTAGATTATTTTCAAAGCATCCACAGTGTGGAGTTATATGTACTTTTTTTAATGTTAGTGCCACCATTGATAATTATAAGTTTGTCAAAATGTTTATTTTGAACTACTCCTTTAAAATGTTCAAAGATAACATGGTTTCTTTTTAAAGGAAGATAATCTAAAACTAAAGTGGATTGTGGTAAGTAGAAATCCTATGTAATCCATCAAAAATAGCTTACTTGAAACCATGTAGTCTGTCTTTTTGTTCATGTTATATAGGCTGCTACAATGTGTTACATTAATTTCAGGCATTATAGCAATAAACTCAGATATTCCTACAAATGACTTGCTTGATGAAGACATTTGTGTATCTAGAAAATATGATTTTAACTCTGCTACTATATATGAACAAATCTTAACATTCAAAATACTTATGGATTTTAATTAGGATTTTTTTTAATGTACTTCGAGTGAAAGCCTGATAAACGTGATGTAGATTATCTCTGCCATCATATATCAATAAATCTGTGCTAGTAGGAAGTTCACAGGCAAACAAATATACAGCAGATACTAATCTACAAGAAATAATAGTATATCAAATGAGTTTTGCTTTGTGACAATTTGTCATGCTTTCCTATAAAAGCAAGAGATTCCTCTTAACTATGCTGATAGTTACAGTACTGATGAGCCTGAAGAATGTTCTAGTTGCACTTGCCTGTAAAATTAACCTTCCCCTTTCTTGTGAAACTTTGGGGCAGTCACCTAAATGTTGAGCCCACTCTTTGGACAAAAGCTCCTCTCATCAAATAGACCCTACAATGAAGCAGGAGGCTTTTTGAAGCACACTGTCCACATGTATTAAAATAGTCTGCAGGCATAGAGCAGAACTTAACAGGAAATGCAACTAGTCATTGGGTTAAACACATGGTGCCGAAAGGAATTTTTTTAAGTGAGGAAATATATTTAATTAGCTAGATTTTTTCCGGTAACCTCCTATTGTCTGCTCTTTTACCATCAATGTTTTTATTTCCCCAATACATTTCCCTTCTTTTCACGATATTAAAAAATAAAAATAAAAACATTTTTTCTTAACATTGTACATGGTCTGTCTCTCTCCTGGCATGTAATCATGTTTTTTCATAGTTTGTATACTAGTTGGTCTATTTTATCGTTGGCTTTATTGGGCGTGGTATAATTGGCCAAGGAGGGGGCGGTGCTCAAACCCTAATAGCCCTTTCTAAATCTCGAATATTATTGACTTATTATTAGTATTTTTTGAGGGGAGGGGTAAGTAAAGTGGTCGCTCCGCTTAAACCTTAACATAAGTGTTTTCCTTATCAGTCTCCATTTCTGCTTCCTGTGCAGCTGAAACTCTTCAGGATGAGTGAAGTCAGGAGCGATCGGATAGGGAAGCCTAATGCATTTGGGAAGTTGGTTTGGCTTACACGTTAATGCCTTGGATAAAATCCAGTAAGGTGTGGAAGAGATAGAGAGGGAGGAGGGAGGGCGAAATCTCCGAGGAAGCTGCCGCCTCGGTAAATATCTCCAAACTGATTAGAAAGTTCATGGCCCCGCGATGAAGTCGAGATTTCAAATACTGCTCATTTTCACGTTATGCTTGACTAACACTCGGCGAACAGTTCGGCTCGCTTTCTAAACTCTCTAAGCTCCCAGCGTCCAACACCGCGTTTTCTGGGCGTGCAGGAAAAGTGCATTGGCATCGAGGGCTGCAGGTATCCTGGACCGTGGCTTTTACGCGTGAGTAACTGAGAAGCGCTCGAACCGGTGGAAGAACGAAGTGGTTAACTCGCCTTCAATCCGGGGAAAAGTCACCGGAGCAACTATTAGGGTCGCACTCCTATTGGTCAGAGGAAAGATCCCGACTTTAGAAGGACTTTCCTGCCGGCTGGCTCGCTGCGTCCCCGGGGAGCGGGCGCGCGGCTGCGGGGGCTCGGCTCTCCGAGCGTCCTCTGCGGCGGCGCCGGGAGAGCTGGGAGCCGCTGCTTGCTCGCCGTGTTGTCTTGATTTCGTGCAATAAAGAATTGTCATTAGGTCTGCGTATGGCATGTGCCATTACCCCACCGTAAAACTAAAATTAGCAAAATGTCAGGAATGGAAAGATTGATTCACCAAGATGCAATTATCATTTAAAAGTGCTTGATTGAGGTACTGATGTTCAGTGATTTATTCTGCATACCATATACATAATTAAAGTAGTGTAGTGGAGTAATTTATCAATCTAGTTGAGGCTGGAGGGGTGAGGAGGGAACTGCTCTATGTTTGTTTTATTAAAATGCTCCGAGGTCTAGTCCCGCCCCCCTTTTGCAAGAGTGAAACTGATGATTTCTCCTCCAGCTCGAGGAGAGTCAACGGTTTGGGATTGTTGAGGGAGCGAGAGACCCGGAGAGAAGGCGGCGGCGCGAGGCGCAGGCAAGGACAAAATCAAATAAAGGGAAATAAGGCACGAGGTACTTGGTCGGACGTGCAGTTCAGAAGCCCCAGCCTGTGTGCTCCGTTTTCCCTGCCACCCCCGCCTCCCCTCCCCATATCCTTCCACCACTCCCCCACCCCGCCCCGCCCGCCCGCCGCCTTTTTTACGCGATGTTTCAAAGGCTGTGAGCGGCTCTCCTTTTCCCATTCGTCTCCTGTCACTTCCTTCCTGGACGCAGTTTTCTGGACGAGTCTGGTTACTTTTAATCCGGCCGACCACTGAGAGCCACTTTC